>RJWJ010002689.1:0-96581 GCA_004363605.1 Indri indri
TTTTTTTTTTGAGACAGAGTCTCACTCTCTTGCCTGGGGCGAGTGCCATGGCGTCAGCCTAGCTCACAGCAACCTCAAACTCCTGGGCTCGAGCAATCCTACTGTCTCAGCCTCCCGAGTAGCTGGGACTACAGGCATGCGCCACCATACCCGGCTAATTTTTTCTATATATATATTTTTAGCTGTCCAATTAATTTCTTTCTATTTTTGGTAGAGACGGGGTCTCGCTCTTGCTCAGGCTGGTCTCGAACTCCTGAGCTCAGAACGATCCGCCCGTCTCGGCCTCCCAGAGTGCTAGGATTACAGGCGTGAGCCACCGCGCCCGGCCCTCCTTTGAGTGTTTTTATGGAACTTTCTTTGATAGTCTTTTTGTATCCTCGCTTCTTTACATTTCTATCTGGAGGAGTTCATTTTGAATAACTGCTGCTTTTGCTTGCAATTTTGTTTATGTGCTTACTTCTGCTCATTTGAATCTTTGAACATCTGGGAGAGATAATTTTTAAAATCCTATAATCATTTGGCTTTATTGCAATACTCCAAGTCACCTAATCTCATCCATAGTGTAGAGAAGGGTGCTTGATGAGAGAAATGTGAAATACTTTCTAGGTCAAATGCCTATAACTTCCTCTATTGTCATCCTTCTTTTGGCAGGTGGGTAACTGTGATTGCCATTAAATTTCTCTTTCTTGTTAACCTAAGATTATATTCCTTTTACAAAACCTATTCTAAAGCATAATGTACTGCATAAACATCTTCTGAAAAAAAAAAAAGAAACACTTGACTGGTATTGCAGTGTGGGGGTGAGATCTAAGGGGCTCCTATGGTACAGAAAGCCTCCAATTCTTTTTCAGAAAGAAAGAAAAAGCATACTGCTTTCTGTGCTATATACCTTTGATAAAAACAGAGCAACTGTTAACCATGATGGCAACATATAGTAATGATTTAAGTTGCTACAATATGAAAAAAACTGCTTTGACTGCCTTTATGTCTCAGCTGACCTCTTTCCAAATCAAAAATGAATATAAATAATTATAAAACTCTAGAATTATTAAAAATCCTTTATGATTTGCTTTAGAAGAATAAGCAAATATATTTTTGGTAAAGTGAAAGAATGATATGGGACTTATTCTAACAAATACCCAACCATACTAGAAGAAAAAATTCACACACACACACACACACACACACACACACACACACACACACACATATGAAATGTAGCCTAGAAACAGAGAAAATAATCAATGACAAAAAATAAAGTTCAAAAATAGCCCCATACTTTTATGGGGATTTAAAGCTGTAAGCTTGAACTATTCAATACATTTTTGGAAACACCTTAATATTCATTTGGGAAAATAAACTAGATGCGTATACACATAAAAATAATTCCAGATGTTTTAAATATGTAGACTTTTAAAAAACTATTACACACACATATAAGAAATATTTGTAATGTTGGAATGGGAAAGCTTTCATAATAACAATACAAAACTCAGAACTTTCATAAAGAAAAAGAATGACATATTTGTTTGGTTACATAAAATTATAGAAGATCTACCCAGCGAAAGATATTCTATGTAAACAGAAGATAAGTACTACACTGAGGAAAAGATTTGGAATATAAATATATATCAAAGGGTTCATATCTTTAATGTATAAATATATCCTACAAGCAATTCAGAAAAATAAAAAAGAGAGTAAAATGAAAGAAGGAACAGGCAATTTATAAAAGAACTGCAATATCTGATAAACATAGGAATGCATTCCCAGCCTCACTTTCGATAATATAAATATACATAAGAAGATAAAATGTTTCACCTATCAAAGTGGCAAAAATAAAAATTATAATGATATTTAGTACTAGCTATGGTGTGAGGAAAGGAGCACTATTAATGTTTTGGTCAAAATGAAAAAATCATACAATATTTTCAAGGACAATTTGACAACAAAAAATATTTTTAAAAAGCATTATCTTCTACTGAGCAAAGCCCCTTCTATAAATTTATCCACTTGTGCAAATAGTTAAGAATGAATGTGCAAGGATCCTTAATGCAGCTTTGCTTGTCCATGTTAAAAATCAGAGACAGGAGAGATGAGGCAAAGCAAAAGCACCAAATAGAAACCTCCAGCGATTGTCTCTCTGCACAAACACCAATTCAAATTCGACAAGTATCCATGCAAGTAAACACCTGCAGGAGAACCAAAAATCAGGTAAGTGATCATAATACCTGTTTTTAATATTATATCAAGAAAAGAGGCATTGAATAGGGCAGAAAAATGTCTTGCATTGCCTATGCCACCCCTCTTCCATCACCCAGCAGTGCCATGCTAGTGCAACTAGCGGAGAGAATCTGTGTGCCTCAGGTAAGGAGAGTGAAGTGATTATGGGACTTTGTATTGCAACCCAGGGAGGGCCACCCTGTCAAAGGGGAACACAGCACAGGGCAGAATTCTGCTGGCACCCATGGAGAGAGTACTTAGACCAGCCCAGGCAGGGAAATCCTCTACCCTAGAAGCTGAGTTCTGGGTAGCCAGGACACCAGCTGAAACAAATGTGCTCTTGGGCCTGGAATAAATTTTTAAGGCAGTCAGGCCACAAAGGCTGCAGTCCTTGGACAATTCCTACAGCAGTGCTGGTTCTGACCTGGTGGACTTTGGGTACACGAGACTGAGTGAGACGCCAGTAGTGGCAGCCAACTCAGGGCCTGTGTCATCTCTCCCCCAACTACAGTCAGTGCAACTGAGGGAGAGTATTTTTTCACTTGGGGAAGGAAAAGGAAGAGTTCAGAGGACTTTGTTTTGCAACATGGGTACCATCTCAGCCACAGTAAAAATAAAGTACTAAGCAGACTCCTGAAGCCACTGACTTCAGACTTTAGTTCTTGGATGGCATTTCTAGACACAATCTGAAAAAGAAGGAAACATGCTGCCTTGAAGATAAGGAACCAGTCCTGGCAGGATTCACTACCTGCTGAATACAGAGCCATTGGGCTTTGAATAAACATCAGAGGCAGCTAGGCAGCAGTCACCACAGGCTTTGGGTGAGACTAGGCTAGCTCCAGGTGTGACCTGGCACTGGTGACCGCAAGGAAGTGTCCTTATCACTCCTCCCCCAACTCCAGCAGTGGAGCACAGACAGTGAGGATAGAGAGTGAGAGATTTTGCCCGGTAATACAGGGAATTCTCCTGTATCTTACCCAAGTCCACCAAGGCAGTGCCACCAGGAGTCTGCAAGAGTAACAGCATTATTGGGCTTGGGGTGCCCCCAGTGTTGATATGGCTGCAGTGACCAAAGAGTTAGATCACAATACTCAATTCCCTTTGAATATCTGGAAAGCCTTCTCAAGAAGGATGTGTTCAAATAAGCCCAGATTGTGAAGATTAAAATAAATACCTAACTCTTCAATGTCCACACATAAACAAATATTCGCAAGCATCAAGAACATCCAGGAAAACATGATCTCACCAAAAAACTAAATAATGTAGCAGTGAGCAATCTCAGAGTGATGGAGATATGTGACCTTTCAGAAAAATAATTCAAAATAGCTTCCTGAGGAAGCTCATGAACTTCAAAACAACAGAGAGAAGGAATTTAGAAGCCTATCAGATAAATTTAACAGAGACTGAAATAATAGAAAAAGTGGAAATATTGGAGCTAAAAAATTCAATCGACAAAACTGAAAAAGGCATCAGTCTCTCAATAGCAGAATTAGCCAAGCAGAAGAAAGAATTAGTGAGCTCAAAGACAGGCTATTTAAAAATATACTGTCAAAAAGATAAAATGAAACATCACTACAAGAGCTAGAAAATGGCCTTGAAAGGGACAATTCTAAGAGTTATTTGCCTCAAAGAGGTAGAGATTGGAGTATAAAGTTTATTCAATGAAATAATAACAGAGAACTTTCCAAACCTAGAGAAAGATATCAATATTCAGGTAAAAGAAAGTCATAGAACATCAAGCAGACTTAACCTGAATAAAACTACCTCAAGACATTTAATAATCAAGCTCTCTAAGGTCACTGATAAAAGGTTCAAAGGGACGCAAGAAAAAAAAATAACATATAACAGAGCTCCAATATGCCTGGCAGCAGATTTCTCAGTGGAAACTTTACAGGCCAGAAGAGAGTGGCATAACATACTCAAAGTGCTGAAGGAAAACTATTAGCCCTAGATATTATATCCCGCAAAAACATCTTTCAAACTTGAAGGAGAAATAAACACTTTCCCAGATAAAGAAAAGCTGAGGGATTTCATCAACACCAGACCTGTCCTGCAAGAAATGCTAAAATGAGTTTTTCATCACGAAAGAAAATGATGTTAGTGCACAAAAAGAAATCATCTGAAGGTATAAAGCTAACTGGTAACATTCATAAATACAGAATACTCTATTGCTGTAATTGTAGTGCATAAACCACTTATATCTTGAGTAGGAAGACTAAAAGATGAAACTACCAAAAATGATAAATAAAAAACTTTTTGAGAGATAGATAGTATGAAAGATATAAATGGAAACTCTCCAATTAAAAGACATAGAGTGGCTGAAGAAATTTAAAAAATTACAACCAATTTTACATTATCTGCAGGAAACACACTTCAACAATAAACACACATATAGACAGAAAATAAAAGGATGGAAAAAGATATTCCATGCAAATGGAAACCAAAAAAGAGAAGGAGTAGCTATACTTATATAAGGTGAAATTGATTTCAAAACAAAAACTATAAAAAGGGACAAAGAAGGATATTATACAATGATAAAGAGGTCAATTCAGCAAGAGGATATAAAAATTCTAAATATATATGCAACCAATACTGTAGCACCCAGATATATAAAGTAAATATTGTCAGAGATAAAAAGAGAGATAGATCCCAAAACAATAATCTTTAGAGACCTCGACACTCCACTTTAAGCACAGGACAGATCATCCAGACAGAAAATCAAAAAAGAAACATTACACTTAATCTGCATTATAGACCAAAAGGATCCAACAGATATTTACAGAATGTTTCATCCAAAAGCTGCAGAATACAAATATTTCTCCTCAGCTAATTAATTATTCCCAAGGATAGATCTTATGTTCAGCCACAAAATTGAAAACATGCTAAGTATTTTCTCTGACCACAATGTAATAAAACTAGAAACCAATAACAAAAGGAATGTTGCAAATCATATAAACACATGGAAATTAAACAATATGCTCCTGAATGACTCATGGGTGGATTAAGAGGGAAATTTAAAAATTTATTAATTTTCTTTGTTGCTTTTGTGAAGGGTATTGATTCTTTGATTTGGTACTCAGTTTGACTGCTGTTGGCATATAGGAATGCTACTGGTTTGTGTACATTGATTTCGTAACCTGAGACTTTGTTGAATTTGTTTATCAATCCCAGTAGTCTCATGGCAGACTCTTTGGGATGTTCTAGATATAAGATCATATTGTCAGCAAAGAGCAATAGTTTGACCTCATCTGCACCCATTTGGATGCCCTTGATTTTTTTCTCTTGTCTGATTGCTCTGGGTAGGACTTCCAACACTATGTTGAATATAAGTAGTGGCAGAAGACAACCATGTCTGGGTCCAGTTCTGAGTGGGAATGCTTTCAATTTTTCCCCGTTCAGTATGGTGTTAGCTGTGGGTTTGTCATATATGGCTTTTATCATTTTTGGGTAAGTCCTGTCTATGCCTATTTTGTTAAGCATTCTTATCATAAAAGGGTGCTGAATTTTGTCAAATGCTTTTTCTGTGTCTATTGAGAGGATCATATAGTCTTTTTTTTTTATTTCTATTTATGTGGTGAATTACATTTATAGATTTGTGTGTGTTGAACCACCCTTGCCTCTCTGGGATGACGCCTACTTGGTTGTGATGGATTATTTTTTTGATAAGCACCTGAATTCGGTTTGCTAGGATTTTGTTGAGAATTTTTGCATCTATATTCATAAGGGATATTGATCTGTAGTTTTCTTTCTTTGTTGCATCCTTTCTTGGTTTTGGTATCAGGATGATGTTGGCTTCAGAAAACAAGTTGGGGAGGATTCCTTCCTTCTTGATGTTGTGGAATAATTTCTGCAGGAGAGGCACCAGTTTTCCTTTGTAGGTCTGGTAAAATTCGGGTATGAAACCTTCTGTTCCAGGACATTATTTTTAAGGAAGGATTTTTATTGCTGCTTCAATTTTGGTCCTTTACATTGGTCTGTTCAGGAATTCTATTTCTTCCTGATTGAGCCTAGGGAGGCTGTGTTTCTAAGAATTTTTCCATTTCCTCCACATTTTCAAGTTTATGTGCATAGAGGTTTTTATAGTATTCATGGATGATATTTTTGTATTTGTGTGGTATGAGTTGTAATTCCTTCTTCATTCCTGGTTGAGATTATTAGAGTCCTTTCTTTTCTGCTCCTCAATCTAGCAAGAGGCATGCCAATTTTGCATATTTTTTCAAAGAACCAACTTTTTATTTTCTTAATATTCTGTACAGTTTTTTTGTTATCGACTTCATGTAGTTCTTCTCTGATCTTTGTTATTTCTTTCTTTCTGCTGGGTTTGGGGTTTGTTTGCTCAGCCTTTTCCAGTTCTTGGAGATGATTCATTAGATTGTTTATTTGTGATCTTTCTGTCTCATGGATGTAGGTATTTATGTATATAAATTTTCGTCTCAGGACTGCATTAGCTGTGTCCCACAGATTTGGATAACTTGTGACTTCTTTATCATTTAGTTCAAAGAATCTTTTGATTTCCATCTTAATTTCCTCCTTAACCCAATAATTGTTCAGCAGGAGGTTGTTTAGTTTCTGGTGAAAGACCTCTACAGGGAGAATTATGAAACACTGAGGAAGGAAATAGCAGAGGAAGTAAACAGGTGGAAAATCATACCATGCTCATGGATTGGCAGAATGAACATTGTTAAAATGTCTGTAGTACCCACAATGATCTATAGATTCAATGCAATCCCTATTAAAATACCAACATCATTTTCCAGAGATCTAGAGAAAATAATTCTATGCTTTGTAGGGAACCACAGAAGACCCTGCATAGGAAAAGAAATCTTAAGCAAAAAGAACAAATTTGGAGGCATCAATTTACCAGACTTCAGGTATATTGCAAGTCTATAGTAACTAAAATGACATGGTACTGGCACAAGAACAGAGACATAGACCAAGGGAACAGAATTGAGAACCCAGGTATAAAACCATACTCATATTGCCATCTTATCTTTGACAATGTAAATAAAAAAACATGGTGGGGAAAAGAATGCTCATTCAATAAATGTTGCTGATAAAATTTGATAGCCACATGTAGAAGACCAAAACAGGATCTGTACCTCTCACCACTCACAAAAATCAACTCATGGTGGATAACAGACTTAACTTGTAAGAATTCTAGAAGAAAATGTTGGAAAAACTCTTATAGATATTGGCCTAGGCAAAGAATTTGTGAACAAGACCACAAAGGCAATCACAGCAACAACAAAAATAAATAAATGGGACCTGATTAAATGAAATGGCTTCTGCACAGCCAAGGAAACTATCATGTGAGCAAACAGACAACCTACACAATTGGAGAAAATATTCACATGCTACACACCAGATAAAGGGCTCATAACTAGAATCCACATAGAACTCAGGAAAAACGGCAAGAAAAAAATCAAACAACCCCATTAAAAAGTGGGTAAAGGATACGAACAGAAACTTTTCAAAAGAAGACAGACTAATGGCCAATAAACATGTGAAAAAATGCTCAACATCACTAATCATCAGGGAAATGCAAATCAAAACCACAATCTAATATCGTTTTACTCCGGTGAGAATGGCTTTTATAAAATTCTCAAAACAATAAATGTTGGAATGGATATGGAGAGATAGGAACACTCATACACTGCTGGTAGGACTGCAAACTAGTACAACCCCTATGGAAAGTAATATCAAGATATCTCAAAGAGCTACAAGTGGAATTACCATTTGATCCAGCAATCCCATTACTAGGCATCTACCCAAAGGAAAAAAAGACATTCTATAAAAAAGACATCTACACTACAATGTTTACAGCAACACAATTCACAATTGCAAAGATGTGTAAGCAACCTGAGTGCCCATCAGTACGTGAGTCGATTAATAAAATATGGTATATGTATATCATGGAATACTACTTAGCCACAAAAAACAGTGGTGATCTAGTACCTCTTGTATTATCCTCGATAGAGCTGGAGCCCATTCTACTAAGTGAAGTATCACAAGAATAGTAAAACAAGCACCACATGTTCTCACCATCAAATTGGTATTAATTGATTAACACTTTTGTGCACATTTAGTAGTAACATTCATCGGGTGTTGGACACGTGGGAAGGGGTTGGGGGAAGGGTATACTCACACCTAATGGGTGTGTTGTGCACTGTATGGTGGATGGACATGCTTGAAGCTCTGACTTGGGAGGGGCAAAGGCAATATACGTAACCTAAACATTTGTACCTCTGTAATCTGCTGAAATAAAAAAGAAAAAAAATCTTGAAACAAATGAAAATGAGAATACAAGATATTAAAACCAAAGGGATAAAGTAAAGCAGCACTAAGTGGAAAATGTAGCAATAAGTACCTAAGACAAAAAAGTAGAAAAGCTTCAAATAAACAACTTAATGATGTATCTCAAAGAAATAATAAAAAGGAGCAAACCAAATCCAAAATTAGAGGAAGGAATGAAATAATAAACATCAAGGCAGAAATAAAGAAAGTTGAAACAACAACAACAAAAAAACCCCGCAAAGATCAATGAAACAAAAGACTGGATTTTTCAAAAGATAAACAAAATCGACAAAGCTTTAGTAAGACTAAGAAAAAAGACAGAAGAACAAAATAAATAAAATCAGAGGTGAAAAAGGAGACATTACAACTGATACTGCAGAAATTCAAAGGATCATTAGAGACTCTGATAAACAACTATGGGCCAATAGATTGGAAAACCTAGAAGAAATGGATAAATTCCTAGAGATATACAACCTACCAACACTGAATCAGGAACAAATCCAAAACATCTGCACCCCTGTAATATGCTGAAATTAAAAAAAAAGAGGAAAAAAGCCTGGGGAAACCAATAAAAAGTAATGCAATGGAACCGATAATAAAATGCCTCCCATCAAAAAAGCCCAGGACCTCATGGCTTCACTGCTGAATTCTACCAAGCATCCAAAGAAAAGCTAATATCAATCCTACTTAAACTATTCTAAAAAATAAAGGAGTAGCAGATACTCCCAAACTCATTCTATGAGGCCTGTATCTCCTTCATATTAAAACCAGGCAAAAACACAACCGAAAAGAAAACTACAGGCCAATATCTCTGAGGAACATAGATGCAAATATCCTCAACAAAATACTGGCAAGCAAAATTCAACAACACATTAAAAGGATTACTCATCATGATGCAAGGATGGTTCAACATATGCAAATCAATGTGATACATGTGATACATCATATCAACAGAATGAAGAACAGAAACCATATGATCATTTCAATTGATGCTGATAAAGCATTCAGTAAAATTCAATATCTCTTCATGATAAAAAAAAAAACCTCTCAAAAAACTGGGTATAGAAGGTATGTTTATTACCTAAACATAATATAAGTCATATATGAGAGACCCACAACTAGTGTCATGCTGAATGGAGAAAAACTGAAAGCTATTCCTCTAAGATTTGGAACAAGACAAGGATGCCTACTTTCACCACTATTATTCAACATAGTACTGGAAGTTCTACTAATAGCTAGAGCAATCAGACAAGAGAAAGAAATAAATGCATCCAAATTGGAAAAGAAGAGGTCAAATTATCTTTGTTTGCAGTTGATATAATCTTATATCTATAGAAACCTAAAAACTCCACAAAAAAACTATTCCACTGATAAACAAATTAAGTAAAGTTGTAGGATACGAAATCAACATATAAAAATCGGTAGCATTTCCGTATGCCAACAGTGAAGAATCTGAAAAAAATTAAGAAAGTTGTCTCACTTATAATAGCTATAAATAAAATAAAATATCTACAAATAAACTTAACCAGAGAAAAGATCTCTACAGTGAAAACCATAAAACACTGATGAATGAAATAGAAGAGAACCCAAAATATAGAAAGGTATTCCATGCTCATGAATTGGAAGAATCAATATTGTTAAAATGCTGATACTATCTGAAGCAATCTACAGATTAAATGCAATACCCATCAAAATACCAATAAAATTCCTCACAGAAATACAAAACAATAGTCAAAATCTATATGGAACCACAAAAGACCCAGAATAGTCAAAGCCATCCTGAGCAAAAAGAATAGAACTGAAGGAATCACATTACCTGACTTCAAATTACACTATAAAGCTTTAGTAACCAAAACATCATGGTATTGACTTAAAAACAAACACATAGATGAATGAAACAGACTAGAGAACCCATAAATAAATATACAAATCTACAGTGAACTTATGTTTGAAAATATTGCCAAGAATTTATATTGGGGAAAGGACAGTCTCTTCAATGAATGGCACTGGGAAATCCGGATAGCCACATGCAGAAGAATGAAACTAGACCCTTCTTTCTCACCATATAAACAAATAAAACCAAAATGGGTTAAAGCAGTGGTCCCCAACCTTTCTGGCACCCAGGACGGGTTTTGTGGAAGACAAATTTTCCACGGACCAGGGAAGGGGATGGTTTTGGGTTGATTCAAGTGTATTACATTTATTGTGCACTTTATTTCTATTATCAATATAGTTTAAGATATAATGAAATAATTATACAACTCACATAATGCAGAATCAATGGGAGCCCTGAGCTTGTTTTCCTACAAGTAGATGGTCCCACCTGGTGGTGATGGGAAACAATGACACCTGAAGTGTGTTGCTTATGTCCAGTCTACTCCAAAATCTCCTTTTGGTTTCTGTCACTGCAGAAAACCCTGCTTCACAAAGATAGGATGTTGGAAATGGAAGTAGGCTTTTCAGTGCTTTTGTGGCAATCTCAGGATATTCCACCTTGACTTTAATCCAGAACGTATGGAGATTTGAAGTTGTCTCAAACATACATTTTTAAGGCCGCCGTCATTTGCGATCTCAAGCAGTTGGTCCTCTTCTAGCACGGACAAAGTTGATTCACCTGGCTTATTCACAAATGGGTCACGGATCCATTCCTTCCCAGTTTAGGGGTCTTTGGTGGTTGGGAAGTAATGTTCAAACTCTTTTGAAAGCTGAGATAGGTGATCACGCACCAGCTGGGAGAAAGAAGGCCCTGGTTCAGTCTCTTTCAAAATCTCTGCTAATGTTTGAAACGTCAAAAATCCCAATGTTCACTTGTCAACCCCATAATTCCAGTTTGGCTTTGAATGTAGCCACTTTATCTGCGAACTTGAACACAGTTGTCATTCTCCCCTGAAGTGACAGATTGAGTTTGTTGAGCAGGTTGAATATATCACACAAGTAAGCAAGTTTTGGGAACCATTCTGTGTCACAGAAATGTGCTGCCAGTGGTGACTGTTTTTCTAAAAGAAATCTCTGGAGTGACTCTCATAACTCAAAAACTCTGGCCAGTGATCTACCTTTAGAAAGCAGTCTCACTTCTGTGTGAAAGAGAAGACATGTGTGCACTGCATCCATCTCCTCACAGAGCTGTGGGAACAGGGGTAAGTTAAGGGCATGCACTTTAATGTGGTTGATAATTGGAATATTATATACCTATAAAAAATGAACTCCTGCCATTTACAATGACATGGCTGGAATTGGAGAACAATATGTTAAGTGAAATAAGCCAAGAACAGAAAAACAAATCTCGCATGTTCTCACTCATATGTGGGAGCTAAATTCTAAAACAATTTATGTCATGGAGACTGAGAGTAGAATGATGGTTACCAGAGACTGGGAAGGGTATCAGGGAGGGAGGGATAAAGTGGTGATAGTTTATGTGTGCAAAAATATAGTTAGATAGAATGAACAATATTTGATATTAATAGCACATCAAAGTGACTATAACAAGGATAAGTTAGGGTATGCTTTAAAATAAGAGTGGAATTGAAATGTTTTTAGCACAAACAAATTATAAATGCCTTAGGTGATGGATATCTCAATTACCCTGATTTAATTAATGCACATTGTGTGCCTGTATCAAAATCACATGTACCCTATAAATATATACAACTATTATTAATATGTACCCATGATAATTAAAAATTAAACTTTTTTTAAAAAAAGAAAATGAGAAGGAAATCATAAAATAGAAGCACAAGGGAGAGCTGATATGCGTTGGGATTCTAAGGAGAGTGGTTTTGGTCTCAGTCATCCAGACACCTGTGTTGGGGTTGGCAGATCAGGCACTGGGCCCACCACAGCGGCAGAGACTAATGTAACCCTCAAGGACAAAGCAGACACCAGTATTGGGCAATGCGATTGAGAAAAAAAAAAAATCATAAAGTCATGCATCTTTAGGCCTGTCAGTTGGAAGAGAAAAAAAAAGTTATAGTAGCCTCAATTAAACTGAAACATTTCATTGTCTTGAGGAGCTCAGCCACCCATGTGAGAAAGGTACACTCAGGAGTCCTTAGGTCTCAAGAAGTGTGATGAGGCCTGAACCCCAAGACAGGAACCATTGGTAATCAACTGGGAATGTTCAAGCGTTTAGTGGATTTTATAGATAGTAAAATTTAAGCTATTAACAAGGAAGTAAAAGGACAGAACTGGCCAAGAAAAAACTTTATAATATATGTTAAAAGAAAAAGCAAAAATGTTTCCTATTTATCCTTTTAATTTTTCTTAAATACACCTAATAAAATGTTGTACTGCATAAGAATAGTGACGATTTTTTCTGTTGCCACTTACCTCCAGTAAAAAAACAAATCAGAGACAACCTAAAATGTCCATTTAAGTGATAATTACAAAATAAAATATGGTAGATACAAACAATAGTATACTATGCAGCTCTTACAAAAGAATGAAGTGGAACATAATGCACTAAAACTGAAAATATGTTAACTGTATGGTATACATGTACATATATTCACCTATAAAAGAAAATTTTAGAACAGTGTGAAGTACAATTCCATTTTCAGGTTGAACCTACACACAAATACAGAAATGAATACATGCAAACTCACACATATAAACAAATCTGGAAAAATATACCACATTTGGGGAGTAGGAGTTGATAGAGATACATGAAGAGGGAGCTTTCACTAATTAAATAGTGGAATTTTGTAGAGTACAGTTTTATTTTAATCATCCAATAACAATCTTTTCTTAGCCTAAATCTATTGAAGTAAATGTTTAGATATGTTAAAAACTTGGCGTTAAAGTTTATATTTTCATAAACACTACAAGTATGTTTTTATTTATTTTTTCCCATGAGGCAAATTTTTCATTAAGTAAAATGTATTCATCTGAAGGATACAGTTCAATAAGCTTTGACTAAGGTATACTAGTGTGTAACAAATACCCTAATCAAGATATAGTATATTCTCCATCACTTTAGAAAATCCTCTCATAGTCCCTTGTAGCCCAGCAGTCCCCAACCTTTTTGGCACCAGGGACTGGTTTCATGGAAGACAATTTTTCCATGGACCGGGGGTGGGAGAGATGGTTTCAGGGTGATTCAAGTGCATAATGTTTATTGTGTGCTTTATTTATATTATTATTACATCATAATATATAATGAAATAATTATACAACCCACCATAATGCAGAATCTAATGCTGCCACTGATGTGATAGGAGGCAGAGCTCAGGCAGTGATGTGAGCAATGGGGAGCAGCTGTGAATACAGATGAAGCTTTGCTTGCTCACCTGCCACTCACCTCCTGCTGTGTGGCCTGGTTCCTAACAGGCTGTGGACTGGTTCCAGTCCACACCCTGGGGGTTGGGGACTGCAGTTCTAACCAATTCCCACTAAACTCAGAACTACTCCTAGAAAACCACTATTCCGATTTTATTGCCAGAGATTGATTTTGTCTGTTCATAAACTTCATATAAATCATGCATTATATATTCTTTGCTGTGTTGTTTACTTCTCTCAACATAATTATTTGATATTTATCTAAATCATCTGCATTTCTGCATCTTCATTCACATTAATGTATATTATTGTTGCAATGCTGAGTGATATTATAATGCATGAATACAACAAAATGTGTTTATCTACTTTCCTATTGAAGGGCATGTGTATGGTTTCCATTTGGGAGCTATTATGAATGAGGTTGCTATAAACATTCCTGTTCAAAGCTTTTTGTGGATATATGTTTTCATTTCTCTTGAGTAAATACCTCAAAGTAGAATTGCTGGAGTATATGGTATGTGTATGCTTAATTTCCTAAGAAATCAACAAATGGTTTTACAAAGTGGTTGTATCATTTTATATTCCTAACAATTCATGAGAATTCCAACTGTTCCTCATCCTCACCAATATTTGGGATCTGTGAAACATTCAAATTTAGCTATTATAGTGGTTATATGGTGATATCTCATTGATTTAGCTTGCTTTTTTTGATGACTAATGATATTGAACACTTTTCATGTACTTATTACCATTAATATATTTTTTGTGAAGTATACATTGATGTTTTGTTTTCTATTTTTTGATTTGTCTTCTTAATTATTGAGTTGTAAGCATGCTTTATAGATACCAGCTAAAAGACTTGTCAGATATATGCTTTACAAATATTTTCTTTCATTCTGGTACTTGTCCTTGCATTTTTAGAGGTACATGTATTAGTCAATGTTCTTCAGAAAAACAGAAAAAGAAAAAAATATATATGTATGGAGATTTATAATAAGGAATTGGCTCACACAATTATGGAGGCTGAGAAAGACCAAGATCTGCAATCCAAAGGCCTGAGAACCAGGAGAGCCAACGGGATAAGTTTCAGTCTATTTCTGGTGAATGCCTGAGATTCAAGAAAGCCAATGGTGTGAGTGCTGGTCCAAGAAGGAAGGCAGGAAGAAGAATGATGTCCTAGCTGGAAGACTGTCAGCTAGAGAAAGTTAATTCTCTCTTGTTTAGTCATTCGTTCTATTTAGGCCCTGAAAGCATTGGTTGTTGCCTACCCACATTGGGGAGAGCAATCCACTTTACTCAAAGTACCAATTCAAATGTTAATCTCATACAGAAACATCCTCACAGATATACTCAGAATAATATTTGACCAAATATATGGGTATTCCATGGTCCAGTCAAGTTAACACATAAAATTAATCATCATAGTATATTTTGCTGAATACAAGTTATTTTTTTTAATTTTGATAAAATCTAATTTATCATTTAAAAAATAATGATTAATGATGTTTATGTCCTTTATGAGAAATCTTTTCCTATCCGATGGTCATGAGGATATTGTTACGGATTCTTGTAGATGTTTTATGGTTTTAGCATTTAAGTTTAGGTCTGAGATCCATTTTAAATTAATACTGTGCATACTATGAAGTAGAGATCTGTATCAGTTTACTAGGGCTACTGTAGCAAATCACCATAACTGGGTATCTTCAAACAACAGAAATGTATTCCGTCATAGTTCTGGAAGCCAGAAATCTGAAATCAAGTTGTCAGCAGAGCCATGCTCTCTACAGAGACTGTAATGGGGAAGCCTTCTTTGTCTCCTCCTAATTTCTCATGGCAGCCAGCAATCATTGATATTCCATTCTGATCTCTGCCTTCATTGTCACATGGTATTCTCTCTGTGTGTCTCCTCTCTTCTTCCTATAAGAACACCAGTCATATTGGATTTAGGTCCCACCCTAGTCCAGTATGACCTCATCTTAACTAATCAAATCTGCAAGCACTATATTTCTAAATAAGGTCACATTTTAAGATTTGGGATAAACATAAATTTTGGAGGTACAGTATTCAACTCAGGAAAGGCCCCAGTAGAGGATAAATGTTCAGTTTTTCCATATCTTTACCCAGTAGTTGCAACATTATTTATTGAAAAGACTTTCCTTCCCCACTCTCTCATTTAATTGTCATGATTTCTTTGTTGAAAATGTTGACTATATGTGTGAAGGCCTATTTCTGGAATCTGTATTATGTTTTCTAAATATAGTTTTCTATCTTTACATCAATACCACCTTCTCTTAGCTACTCCAGCTTTATAGAAAGTCTTGAAATCAGGTAGTGTAAATCTTCCAACTTATTTTCTTTTTTGGAAAAAATGCATTTTGAATATTCTAGATCTTTTAAATTTTAATATAAATTATAGAATTATTTTGGTAGTTCCTACCAAAAATAAAACTCTGATATGATATTAGTTAAGAATGTCTTTAATCTATAGTGTACTTTCAGGAGAATATGATAAATTAATAAAAATGAGTCTTTCAAATCATGAACATGAAATATCTATTTATTTATTTCCTCTTTGATTTCTCTCAACAATATATTGTAGTTTTTAGTGTAAAGGTCTTACATATTTTTGCTGTTTATTCCTAAATATTTCAGTATTTAGTCTATTATATATTGAAGTTTAAAATTGTATTTAAAATTATTCTTAATACTATATAATACAATATATTTTTATGTATAGACCTGTTATCATTATTTTCTTTCTATATTGACTCATTAAGCCTGGCAGGGTTTTGCATAATTACACTGTCTAGGATCTCCACTGTAATGGTGAATAGAACTGGCAAGACAGGACATCTCTTCTTTTTTCCTATGTTACTGGGAGAACATTCATTGAGTCTTTCACTGTTAAATATGGTCTTTGCTCTGTTTTTGTAGTGACCCTTTATTACATTAAAGAAATTTCTTCTATTTCTAATTTTCTGAGAGATTTTATCGTGATTGGGAGCTTAATTTTATCAAACATATTTTAGACAGAATAATGGCCCAAAAACATATGAAAAAATGCTCAACATCTCTAATCATCAGAGAAATGCAAATCAAAACCACAATGAGATATCACTTATCTCCAGTGAGACTGGCCTTTATCAAAAAGTCCCAAAACGATAAATGTTGGCATGGATGTGGAGAGATAGGAACACTCATACACTGCAGGTGGGACTGCAAACTAGTGCAACCTCTGTGGAAAGCAATATGGAGATACCTTAAAGAGATACAAGTAGAATTACCATTTGATCCAGCAATCCCATTACTGGGCATCTACCCCAAAGAACAAAAGTCGCTCTTTGAAAAAGACACCTGCACCCGAATGTTTATAGCAGCACAATTCACAATTGCAAAGATGTGGAAACAACCCAAGTGTCCATCAATACATGAGTGGATTAATCAAATGTGGTATATGTATACCATGGAGTACTATTCAGCTTTAAGAAACAATGGTGATATAGCACCTCTTGTATACTCCTGGATAGAGCTGGAACGCATTCTACTAAGTGAAGTATCCCAAGAATGGAAAAACAAGCACCACATGTACTCACCATCAAATTAGTATTAACTGAACAACACATAAGTGTACATATAAGAATAACATCTATTGGATGTCGGGCAGTGGGGGAGAGGGAAGGAGGAAGGGGGGAGGGGGAGGAGGGGACGGGTATATGCATACACAAAGAGTGCAATGTGCACCATCCAAGAAATGGACACGCTTGAAACTGGGACTTGGGGGGAAGGGGGGGCAAGGGCAACATACGTAACCTAAACATCTGTACCCCTATAATAACAAACAATAAAAAAAAGAAAGAAAAACATATTTTCTGTATCATTGAGTGGTCATTTGACATTACTCCTTTATTTTGTTAATGTGGTAAGTTAAAATTATTGATTTTCAAATATAAAAGCAACATTGCTTTCCTCAGATAAAACCTATTTTCCCAAATCATCCATTTTATATTTTGCTGGTATATGTATATCATGGAATACTACTCAACCATAAAAAACAATGGTGAACTAGCACGTCTTATATTATTCTTGTTGGAGCTAAAGCCCGTCCTTCAAAGTGAAGTATCATAAGAATGGAAAAACAAACGCCACATGTACTTGCCATCAAATTGGTACTAATTGATCAGCACTTAGGTGCTTACATGGAAGCAATATTCATCAGGTGCCGGGCAGGTGGGAGGGGGATGGTGGGGATGGGTAAACTCACATCTAATGGGGGCAGAATGTACTGTATGGGGGATGGGCATGCTTGGTAGCTCTGGCTTGGGTGATGCAAAGGCATTATATGTAACCAAATTGTTTGTAAACCCATAATATTCTGAAATTTAAAAAGCACTGTTGTTCTGTATCCCCAAAATTTTAATATGGAGCATTTTCATTTTCATTCAATCAAAATATTTTCTACTTTCCCTTATGGCTTCCCCCTTGACTTATAAATTTAAAAGTGTACTGTTTAAGTCACAAATATCTAGAGTATTCTCTGAGTTTTATCATTATCGATTTCTAATTTAATGTGTTTTTCAGAGATTACACTGTGTAGGTTTTCAATATTCTGATATCAAGATTTGATTTATGGCATCTCATTTCAATAACCTTGGTAAATATTCCATGTGTGCTTGAAAATAATGCATATTCTTAAGCTGTCAGGTGGAATGTTCGATAAATGTCATTTAGATAAGATTTGCAGCCACAATTGTTCAAGTCAGGTGTTACATCTTCCTCCATCTTCTGAAAGTATTTACAATTAGTTTATTTCTTCCTTGAATGTTTTATAAAATTCACCATTATATCTGGACCTTGAATTTGCTGTGTAAGAATTACTGTAATAGCCTCTTATTGTCTATAGAATATGGAGTGATATCTGTTTCAAATCCTCTTATAAAGCCAGCATAACCCTGATCCCAAAACCTGGCAAATATATTATAAGTTTATTCCTAAATATTTCATTTTTTGGTCTATTATATATTAAACTTTAAAATTTCATTTTCAAATTATTTTTAATACTATATAATACAACCTGTTTCTATATCCTTACAGATTTTTGTTTATTTGTTCTGTAAATACCAAGAGAGAGTGGTAAAAATCCTTTAACTTTCTTTGATTGTGGATTTATTTCTCCATTCAGTTCTATGAATCTTAATGTATTTTGAAGTACTGTTATTATGTGCATACACATTTAGGATGCTTATGACATCTTGAAGAATTGACCCCTTTATATTTATGGAATGTTCCACTTTATCCCTGGAAACATTTCTTCTTCTGAACTTTATTTAGCATGATATTATAGCAGTCACTCCAGCTGTCTTATGCTTAATCTTTGCACTTAGGAAGTGAATGTAGACATAGAAAGGAGAAGGTCTAATGTCTCAGCCCTCGGGCACTACAATATTTAGGGTCAAAAAGATAAGAAAGAAAAAAAAAGATAAGAAAGAATAACCAACCAGTGAGGCAGAAAGATAACTGAGAATGTCCATGAGGCCAAAGGAGACAAATATTTCAAGAATAAAGGGATTAACCTGGTCAAATGCAGCTAAAAAGCTGAATAAGATGAAGACCAAAAAGTGACTGTTGGGTTAAGCAACATGAAAGTCATTAGTGACTGTGAGGGTAGTAGTTTCAGAAAAATAGAAGTCAAAAAAGCCTGACTGGAAAGAAGTCAATGAGAATATTCAAGAAAAATAAAGACAGCACACAGACAACTCTTTCTAGGAGTTTTGTTGTAAGGAAAGCAGAGAAATGTGGCAGCTAGCTAGAAGGGCATGTGGGGTCAAGGGAGTGTTTTTTAATGATGACAAAAATTATAGCCTGTTTTTATGCTGATGGAAATTATTCAGTCGAAAAAAAAAGAACCGATGAATCTGCAGAGAAAAGAGACAACTGTAGGAGCCATGTTGTATGTGCAAGTACAGGGGGTTGCAATCTAGAGAATAAGACTAGTATTTGGTTTAAGGTAGAAACATCAATGATTCATTCATCCAACAGGAAGAAAGGCAGGGTGTATAGGTAGAGATGTAGGAAGTTTGGTATGCCTGATGGTGGAGGAATGTGGAATTTTATTATTTTTTCATTGCTTCTACGTTCTTAGAGAACTAGGAAGGCCATTAGTGGAAAACGAAAAGGGAGAAAGATGTGAAATAGTCAACATGTAGGAGAGTGGAATAATGGATTAACTAGAAAGTATAGTAGAATTGTTTGGCATCTCTAATTTCCTACTTTATGTGAATTTCACATTAATATAAAAGCAAGGCTGGACATCATGGTTGTATATTTTTCTCCACTCACTTTAAGGTGCTCTCTTGCAGGTTGGCAGAGAGTTGGTGAAGGTAAATTTAGCTAGTGTTGAAGTTTTGCTGGGTGAGCACAATGAAAGGCAAGGGTCATATATATTGATGATGTTTGCAAATTAGTGATTATATTGTGTCATACTAGCTGTTATAATAGGTAAGCACTGAAAAATCGTTGATTTAATACAAGTTTCCTCCTCATCCATGTGAATTCCACAGCAGATATCCTTGATCAATGGAAACCATCCTCTGCTAGAGTGTAAATCTATGAGAGCAGAGATCTTTTTAGGTTTTAACACTGTTCTAATCCCAGATTGTCTAACAGCACTCTGAACATGGCGAGTACTCAACAGGCATATGGAACCCTGACTACAGATAATCTTCAATGTAAATAAATTAAAAGAGGACAGTCTGGATTTACAAAAGTGACAAATTACAGCATCGACTTTTGCTTTACAACAGAATTTGTCCACACTATTTTTATTTTTTTATTTTTTTTTTTTATTGTTTGTTGTTTATAGGGGTACAGATGTTTAGGTTACGTATGTTGCCCTTGCCCCCCCTTCCGCCCAAGTCCCAGTCCCAAACGTGTCCATCTCTCGGAGGGTGCGCATTGCACCCTTTGTGTCCACACTATTTTTAATCCTAAACTTTCCATTGGGTACCTAAACATTTAGATGTAAAGTTTTTATGTATATATTCAAATAACATATTGCACTAGGCAATATGTATTGGAAAACATTTAAAATCCAGAGTTCCTATACCTGGATCATAAGGCTAATCTTCCGAGTATTGAGAAGAAGAGATGAGTCAGAAATGGAAAGTCAAGAATCTTGTATAATACCTGCCACATAATTGAACATGAGGAATTCACTGTAATTTTATGTTTTCAAAAATAAAATTACAGGCCAGGCGTGGTGGCTCATGTCTGTAATTGCAGCACTCTGGGAGGCTGAGGCGGGTGGATTGTTTGAGCTCAGGAGTTTGAGACCAGCCTGAGCAAGAGTGAGACCCCTGTCTCTACTAAAAAAAAAAAATAGAAAGAAATTAGCTGGACAACTAAAAATATATAGAAAAAATTAGCTGGGCATGGTGGCGCATGCCTGTAGTCCCAGCCACTCGGGAGGCTGAGGCAGTAGGATCACTGGAGCCCAGGAGTTTGAGGTTGCTGTGAGCTAGGCTGACGCCACGGAACTCACTCTAGCCAGGGCAACAGAGTGAGACTCTATCTCAAAAATAAATAAATAAATAAATAAATAAATAAATAAATAAATAAATAAAATAAAATAAAATTCCAAATTAAAAAAAGTCTTTTGTAAACAAGTTGTGTTTTCTTTTGAAGCTGTATCAAGACCTAAATATAAAAAAAAATTGTGAATTTTAAAGCCAGACAAATATGAGACAGTACAGGTTGAGTATCACTTATCCAAACTGCTTGGGATCAGAAGTGTTTCAAATTTTTAATTTTTTCAGATTTTTAAATATTTGCATATTGCATAATGAGATATCTTGGGAATCAGATTTAAGTCCAAACATGAAATTCATTTATGTTTCATATATACCTATACACACAGCCTGAAGGTCATTTTACATAATATATTTAATTATTTCGCTCATGAAACAAACTTACTTTTGCCTGAGCTTTGACTGTGACCCATCACATAAGGTCAGGTGTGGAATTTTCCACTTGTGGTATCATGTTGGTGCTCAAAAAGTTTTGGATTTTAGAGCATTTTGGATCTGGGTTTTTGGATTAGGGATGTTCAACCTGCACTTAGGGGAGAGTGCATATAGCGGTATTAGAAAGAAAACATATTTGTAATGCCCTTTTTACCAGGATTTCATCTGTGTGCTTATGGGAAGGCACATGCCTAGAGCCACTATTAATCCAATTATTTCTCATATCAGGGTAGTGAAGCTTATGATTCTCTTTAGTCAGGAGAATAGGAAAGATATTCAAAGAATCTGATTAAATTGATCATTTTTGTTTCCCCTATTTGAAGTCCAGGTGATCTTATACTGACGAATATGGGATTTATTTCATTGAAGTTTGAAAAATTGTACATATCGGATAGATTTATTTGATTGCAAGCCACAGAAGCAGAAACACTAAAATTATAGGGGAGGAATAAGTAATTATTTTCAAGCATATGGAGATAGTTCAGAGACTAGAAGGAAAAGAAGGCCTTGGGAAGGACAGAAACCATGGCAGCTTTGAGGATCTAGGTAGCAGTGAATCCTTTTTATCTTTTCTTCCTTTTTCTAAATTCTTTTACTTTAAACCATTAATGTACTTATATTTTACAGAATAGATATGGTCACATGTTACTCTGCTTCCTTAACTACTGAAACGTTTGGTTGCATTACTGGAACACATTCAGAAGGGTTTATTGCTCACATCATATGCATCTTTACCGCTTAATTGTTGTCATGTAAAGATACAGATATTTGATCAGCTTGATACCTACCATGAACACTACTTAATGGGACTGAGTGACAGCTAAGTGAGCTACCAGTAAAAGACCTAAACCAGAAAGCCATAGGACAATGCTAATTTAAGGCAGTGAAACAGACAATATTTGGAATGCCTTGCGGGGAATGTGTCAGGGGATTTGAGTAGCTCGTTATTTGTGTAACTTCAGAGTGTAAAAAGCATATCTGTCCAAAATATGCATAACTAGTTGCTTTCCTTTGACTATCATCTAATCACTCAGCAGTTTTGAAATGGCACAAAAATCACTGCCAGGAATACTTTTTCTCATGCAGAAGAACAAGTAGCCACATTACACTGCATTCGTTTTGATAATCAAGCAACACTTTTTCCATGCTACCCAATGCAATCACGAAGCTGATTGGCTCATACTCTAATTATAGTTGTGCACACTTTCACTCAGCACATATGCTAGGCCTTAGGCAAAATATTGTACGTGCTGTCACAGGGAAGGTTTATTGAACTGAATCATTAACTGTATTCTCGATTACAGCATTATCAGCCTCAAGTTTCATCTCTTAAATTGAAAATGTTTATATATATTTCTATGCTGTTTTCTTTGCTTGGTCATTTCAAAAAAAGATTTATATGGATAATGAATTTAATATTTCCCTTAAGGCATTCTGTTGATTTACAGCTAAAGATTGAATTTGATAAATGTGCATTAAGAATCCTGCTTAAGAATGGCAGCATTTTGGAAAATTTATCTGACAGTGACTGAACCCTAAGCAACACATACAGGAGACAGTTACCTCATGTTCACTGTACATTTTTAAAGATTTGATCGGCATGATATCTACCATGATCACTGTGTAATGGAGATTTGCTTGAAACCAAGAAGTATTGAAAAAGATGGCTCCATAATCCCCACAAATGGTTTTTGAGTAGAACAACAAGTTGTATAGCTAGAATCACTTATTTGGTATTAATAAGCTAATTTAGTTTCTCCAGAAGTCTCATTGTCAAAATTATAGCTATAGAATTCATTTTAGTCATATGTTACATAAAGTTTAGATATCTAAAGAAGTACATTGATGTTTGTTTAAAATCTGGTATTTTGAAAAGAGTGGTGAACATGAGACACTGAAAAGTGTTTTGTTTTGGTTTATCTGTGAATTTATCCTGCTGAGGAACCATCGTGAAGCAACCCCTAAAAATGAACCTGAATGTTCTGCTCACACTCCAAATCTAAACAGTCAGTCTCTATCCCTAGTGAGGTTAGCAAATTACACACTCTTCCTTATACTGCCTTTCAGCCTGAATCCCATCATAAAAGAATATTAACAAATAGTTTCTAGAAATAGAAACTAAAGTAACAACACTCCTGTACTTTTCTCATAGCATCGCGTAATAACTTCACCTTTCCCATCACATAAACTCCCTTTGGAAAGCTATGACTGTAGAGCACGCAAAGAAATTATCTATGTGAACCTGAAGGACAGTATCATCTTGCTTCCCTTGCAGCTGGGCTATTAAGAGCATGAATAGCAAAACAGATTTTTTATATAGCCTATCATAAAGTATGTTTTCTTTTCTTTCCTCCTCTTAATACCCTAATTTTCCTAAATGGAATTTGTACTTGAAAAGTAATTTTAAATTGGCATAATAAGGGTCTAATTACTACCCTGGCCTGTTTTTAAATAAGAACAAAAATTAACTTTGAAATGACACTTGATATGAAAATATCTCAGTCTCTTCTTACTAATTTTAGTGACTATAAAAACATTGTTACAAAATCTAATGGATGTATTGTATATCTTTTAAATCTCTGTTATAGCAGTTTTCAATGTTCTATTTTTTTCTCCAAAACACACTACAAAATGTGTAATAATGGCGTTTGGATTGTCAGTATTAGCAAAGTTTGTTGCTCACAGTTACAACAAATATACTATAACTTTATTGACAAATTGGTGCCATTAATTTTCATTCATTGCTCCATCTAGCAACCTTGTGAGAAAAATTACATTGGCATTATAGCTCTATTTGGTATTTTCATAGAGAAGGAAGCATTACCACTAATTAGTGTTTCATGGTATAAGTGAGTAATGTCCTCAACACTATGCAATATCATATTCTGCAGAAACTACTAGAAAAAACTTTTGACAGAGATTTTAATATTTGTAAGTAATGTAGATGTCTGTATTTCTAAGAATGTCTGAAATAAATAATTAAAAAAGGTGGTATTTGAATTTTTATATTCTCAAAATGCAGATTAAAATTTTGTCTGTGATCTGAAATAAAGATTATCTGCACACACTACTCTCTCCCTGAACACATACGCACATGCAAATATGCTTAATCATTTTTAAATCAGCCTTATTATTAAAGATAATTATAAAATAAAATTATTATCTTTTATTTCAAATTGAGTGATGAATGCATTTAGCTAATTTTGTAAGTCTAAATGTTTTAAATGTCTTTCAAACATTTCAAAATATGGCTTTGTTTCTGTTTTCTCCACGTTAGGTATACTCTATTACCCATTTTTTAATTTCAAAATATTAAGGGGTACAGATGTTTTGGATTACATGAATCATTTTTATAATGCTTGAGTTCTGGCTATAGGTATGCCCGTCACCCAAATAGTGTTCATTGTATCCATTAAGTTAGTTTATTCCCCTCCCCTCCCTCCCTCCCCTCTTGTTGCTGTCCACTGAGTTTTAGTTCCCTCTGTACACTCGAGTGCTCATTGGTTATTTCCAATTTAATAGTGAGTACATCTGGTGTTTGTTTTTCCATTCTTGTGACACTTAGGAGAATGGTCTCCAATTCCATCCCGATTGTTGTAAAAGGTATTAGTTCATCTTTTTTTATGGTGATTAGTACTCCGTGGTATATATATGCCACATTATTTCATCAACTCGTGAACTGATGGGCACCTGGGTTAATCCCACATCTTTGCAACTGTGAATTGTGCTGCAATAAATATTCAAGTGTAGGTGTCTTTTTGATACGGTGACTTCTTTTCCTTTGGGTAAATACCCAGTAGTGGAATTGCTGGATTGAATGGTAGGTCTATTTTTAGTTCTTTGTGGAATCTCCATACAGTTTTCCATAGAGATTGTACTAGTTTGCAGTCCCACCAACAGAGTATAAGCATTCCTTTCTCTCTGAATCCACATAAGCATCTATTGTTTTAGGACTTTTTTATAAAAGCCATTCTAACTGGGGTAAAGTGATATCTCATTGTGGTTTTAATTTGTGTTTCCCTGATGATTAGTGAAGTTGAGCATTTTTCATGTTTCTTGGCCATTTGTCTGTCTTCTTTTGAGAAGCATCTGTTCATGTCTTTGGCCCACTTTTTAAAAGGGTTGTTTGTTTTTTTTCTTGCTCACTTGCTTGAGTTTTTTGTAAATTCTGGTTATTAGCCCTTTATCAGATATGTAGGTTTTGAATATTTTCTCTCATTTTGTATGTTGTCTATTTGCTCTATTGATTGTTTCTTTAGCTGTGCAGAGGGTTTTTAGTTTAATCACATCCCAGTTATTAATTTTTGTTGTTGTCATGATGGCCATTGGGATCATGTTCATAAATTCTTTGCCTAGATTATCTAGAAGTGTTTTTCCTACATTTGCCTCTAAAATTCTTATGCTTTCATGCCTTAGATCTAAGTCTTTTATCCATCTTGAATTAATTTTTAAGTGGTGAGGGTAAGGGTCCTGTTTCATTCTTCTGCATGTGGCTATCCAATTTTCCCAGCACCATTTATTGAATAGGGCTTCTTTTCTACAGCATACGTCGTTGTCTGCTTTGTTAAAGATCAGTTGGTTGTAGGTAGATTGTTTTATGTCTGGCTTCTCTGTTTTGTTTCATTAGTCTATGTCTCTATTTTCATACCAATACCATGTTGTTTTGGTTACTATAGCCTTGTAATATTTAATAGCTTGAAGTCTGTTAATGTGGTGCCTCCAGTTTTGTTCCTTTTGTTGATAATTTCTTTGACTATTCGGCCTCTTTTCTGGTTCCAAAAGAAGTTTAGAATTATTTTTTCTTGATCTGTGAAGAATGACTTTGGTAACTTAATGGGGATTGCCTTGAATTTGTAAATTACTTTGAGTAGTATGGACATTTTAACAATGTTGATTCTACCTATCCATGAGCATGCTATGCTTTTTGTTGGTTTGCGTCCTCTGTGATTTCTTTCCTCAGAGTTTGTTTTCCTTGTAGAGATCTTTCACCTCCTTGGTTCAGTACATTCCTAGGTATTTTATTTTCTTTATAGCTATTGTGAATGGTATTGAGCCTTTGATTTGACTTTCAGTTTGACTCTTATTAGTATATAGAAATGCTACTGATGTATGTACATTGATTTTGTATCCTGAGACTTTTCTGAATTTATTTATCAATTCCAAGAGACTCCTGGTGGAATCTTTGGGTTTGTCTAGATATAAATAAAATCATATCCTCAGTTAAGAGCGAAGTTTGACCTTCTTTTTCCTGGTTATATGCCCTTAATATTCTTCTCTTGCCTGATTGCTCTGGGTTGGACTTCCAGTACTATGAATATGAGTAGTAACAGTGGAATATGAGTAGTAACAGTGGGCAACCTTGTCTTGTTCCAGCTCTTAGGGGGAAGGCTTTCAACTTTTTCCCATTCAGTATGATGTTGGCTGTGGGTTTGCCATGTATGGCTTTTATTATTTTGAGATAAGTCTGTCTATGCCTAATTTGTTGAAGATTTTTTTAATGAATGGGTGCTGGATTTTGTTGAATGCATTTTCTGCATCTAGTGAGATGATCATAGGATCTTATCTTTGTTTTTGCTTTTGTTTATGTGGGGAATCACATGTATTGATTTACGTACATTGGACCATCATTAAATTCCTGGGATGAAGCCCACTTGGTCCTGGTGGATTTTTTCTTAATGTGCTATTGAATTTGGTTTGCTAGTATTTTATTGAGAATTCTTGCGTCTACATTCACAAGGAATATTGGTCTGTGGTTTTCTTTTTTTGCTGTGTCTTTTCCTAGTTTTGGTGTCAAGGTGATACTGGCTTTGTAGAATGAATGGGGAGGATTTCCTTCCTTCTCAATGTTATGGAATAATTTCTGTATTATAGGTCTCAGGTTTTCTTTGTAAGTCTGATAGAATTTGGCTGGGAATCTATCTGGTCCAGTGCTTTCTTTTTTTGGGAGATTTTTTATTACTGATTTAATTATGCTGATAGTTATTGGTCTGTTGAGGAGCTCTTTTCATTCCTTGTTGAGTCTTGGGAGGTTATGTGTTTCCAGGAACTTGTCCTCTATATTCTCTAGTTTATGTGCATGGAGATTTAAATAGTATTCATGGGTGATGTTTAGTATTTTTCCAATATCAGTTGTAATGTCACCTTTTTCATTTCTGTTTGAGCTTATGTGGGTCCTTTCTCTTCTGTTCTTGATTAATATACCAAAAGGTCTGTTGATTTTTTTTATCTTTTCAAATAACAAACTTTTTGTTTCATTAGTCCTTTGTATTGTTTTATTGTTCTGCAGTTCATTTGGTTCAGCTCAGATCTTTGTTATTTCTTTTCATCTGTTCCCTTTGGGTTTGGTTTGCTCTTTCTTTTCTAGTTCCTTGAGGTGTGATATTGCATTATCAATCTGTGATCTTTCTGTCTTTTTGATATAAGCATTTAAGGCTATGAATTTTCCCCTGGGAAATGCTTTTTCTGTGTACTAAAGATTTTGACAGCTTTTGTCCCTTTTGTTGTTCTGCTCAAATAATTTTTTGATTTCCATCTTAATTTCATTCTTGACCCAATAATCTTTTAGTAGCAGGGCTGTTTAATTTTCATCACATTGTGTAGGGTTGAGTGTTTCTCTTGTGATTGATTTCTGGTTTTATTCTGCTGTGTTCTGAGAAGATACATGTTATGATTTAGATTTTTTTTTAATTTATTGAGATCTGTTCTGTGGCCGAAGATATGATCAATCTTGGAGAATGTCCCCTGTTTTGCTGAGAAGAATGTCTATTCTGTAGTTTTGGAGTAGAATGTTCTGTAAATGTCCGTTAGGTCCATTTGATTTAGAGTTTGGTTTAAGTACATTATTTCTTTATTTATTTTCTGCTTAGATTATTTATCAAGCTCTGATGGTGGGGTGTTGAGGTCCCTGGCAATTATGATGGTAATATTTATTTCTTTGCTTAGCTCTAGTAAGATTCGCTTTATGTATCTGGAAGCTCCTGTTTTGGGTACATATATATGTTTATGATTGTTATGTCTTCTTGATGGATAGCTCCATTTACCATTATAAATGACCCTCTTTGTCTTTCTTTACCTTTGTTGGCTTAAAGTCAATTTTATCTGAAATGAGAATGGCTACACCTGCTCTCTCTTTTGATTTCCATTTGCATGGAATATTTTTTCCATCCTTTCACAATGAGTCAGTTTGTGTCCTTGTGATTTAGATGTGTTTCCTGGAGACAGAGGATAATTGGGTTGTGTTTTTTCATCCATTCAGCTAGCCTATGTCTTTTGAGAGGAACATTCAGTCCATTCAAGTTGATTGATAGTATTGATATGTGGGATGTTGGTCTGTTCATCCTGTTGGATAGACCCTCATTGCTTCATTTTACATCTCCTTGTATTGTTTTATGGGAGATGTGAGTTTTGGGGGTTTTTAGGTGAAGTTACACTGGCGGGTATCTGTTTTGCTGATTTTTGTATAGCGTTGTTCTGAGTATTTCATGGAGAGCAGGTCTGCTCATGATAAATTTCCTCAGTGTTTGCTTGTCTGGAAAGGACTTAATTTCTCTATTGTGAAACTTAGTTTTGCAGGATACAAAATTCTAGGCTGGCAGTTGTTCAGTTTAAGTCAACTGAAGATGGGGCCCCAATCCCAACTGGCTTGTATGGTTTATTATCCATTTATTACCAAGAAGAACAAACTTCTTTTTGAGGAAAATACAGTCAGAGTTCCTTCATTGACATACTTTTTCTTGAAAAATAATCCATGCAAAAATGATGCAGAGTTTATATCTCATAAAGCTATGTTAGAGGTTATATCCTTACAACATGTATTCAAGCAGGCTTTAGGTCTTGTTTATTTGACAAGATTCCACATTAATTCCTGTACTTGGGTTGAAATTCACACATGTTAATTGTGGCAAAGGGAAAAGTTTTTCTTTCTTTTTTTAACAGCTTTATTGGTATATTTATTTCACAACCATACAATTCATTGATTTAAAATGTACAGTTCAGTGGTTATTAGTATATTTACCAGGTTGTGCAAAAATCAAAACAATTTAATTTTCGAACATTTTTAACATCTTACAAGGAAACCTCATACCCATTAGCAGTCAATCTCATTCCCATTCTTCTCCTCTAATTTCAACTCCAGGCAATTGCTAATCAATTTAACGTCTGTGTGGATTTCCCTGTTCTAGGTATTTCATTTAAATAGAGTCATATAATACGCATTTTTTTTTGTATCTGGCTTCTTTCACTTAGCATAATGGTTCCAAAATTCACTCATGTTACAGCACATATTAGTACTTCATTCTTTTTTATTGTCAAATAATATTACATTGTATAAACAGCATATTTTATTATCCAGTCATCAGTTGGACATTTAGTTGTTTTTCTTCCATGTTTTGGTTATTACAAATAACACTGCTATGAGCATTCATGGACATGTTTTACTGTGGGCATATATTTTCATTTCTCTTGGGCATAAATCAAAGCGTGAAGTTACTAGGTCATATGGTAATTTTATGTTTAGCATTTTTAGAAAAACCAAACTATTTTCTAAAACAGTACACAATTTACAATTCCCAGAAATATGTGAGTGTCCCAGTTTCTCCATATCATCATCAACACTTGTTATTGTCTATCTTTTTAATCTTAACCAACCTAGTAGGTATGAAATGGTATCTCATTGTGATTTTTATTTGCACTTCCTTAAAGACTAGTGATGCTGAGCATCTTTTCATGTGTTTATTGGCCATTTGCATATTTTTTAGAGAGCTGTCTATTCAAATTTTTGACAATTTTTAAATTGGATTATCTTTTTATCATTGAGTAGTAAACATTTTTAACAAGTCCCTTGTGAAATATATAATGTGCAAGTATCTTTCCCATTTCTTAGTCTGCATCTTTACTTTGTCGAGTGTATCTTTGAAGCACAAACATTTCTAATTCTGATGAACTCCAATTTACCTCTTTTTTTTCCCCTTGGCTTCATGTGCTTTTCATGTTGATCTAAAAAAAAAAAAAATCATTTCCTAATCCAAAGTCATAAACATTTATTTATGTATTTTCTTCTAATAGTTTTATAGTTTGGGCTTTTATATTTAGGTTTGCTTATTATTTTACCTTATGTCTCTTATTCTAAACAGTTGCTTTTGCAGGCAGAAAAAAATAAAACTAGTTTATAAAGTGTAACTGAGTATATTCTAACTTAAAATTAACTCTAATTTAAGTTAGACTGGTGGGGGCAAATGTTTAGTTAACTCAAAATTCAAATATACTATCAATTCTTTCTCTTTTCTCAAAGGAAGTCTTTCTTCTTTCTCAAGTTGATGTGTATACATGAGGAAGTAAAGAAAAGAATCTCTACTACTCATGCTATTCTTAAGGTCTTCCTTATCCTCCAATGTGATATGGCAGGTCCAGTCTACACTCATTCCAGAATATCAGTTGCTTGTGCTCACATATATTTTACTATACCACCTATTTTAGGCCTAGAGTTGATTTCCATAGCTCCTGCCACACCTTTGATTTTGAGTTCTCAATTTTTTGCAGTTTATCCATCTAAATCCCAGTTCTCTCAGCACTTCTGTGATATCCTTATTAAGGTCATGAGAAGGTTTTTTATTGCTGCTTCAATTTCAGTGCTTGATATTGGTCTGTTCAAGATTTCTATTTCTTTCTGACTGAGCCTAGGTTGGTTGTGTGTTTCTAAGAATTTGTCCATTTCCTCCACATTTTCAAGTTTATGGGCATAGAGATTTTTATGGCATTCAAAGATATGTTTTGTATTTCTATGACATTACTTGTGATTTCTACTTTTTTTTTCTAATTGAGCTTATTAAAATCCTTTCCTTTCTGCTTCTGGTCAACCTAGCAAAAGGCCTGTGAATTTTTATCTTTTCAAAGAACCAACTTTTTGTTTCATTAATCTTCTGTGTAATTATTTTGTTCTCAATTACATTTAGTTCTGTTCAATCATGGTTATTTCTTTTCTTCTACTGGGTTTAGGATTGGTTTGTGCTTCCTTTTCCAGTTCCTGGAGATAATTCATTAGTTTGTTGATTTGTGATCTTTCTGTCTTTTGGATGTGGGCATTTAAGGCTATGAGTTTTCCCCTCAGGACAGCTTTTGTTGTATCCTATAGATTTTGATAAATTGTATCCCCATTACATTATCATTTAATTCAAAGAATCTTCTGATTTCTATCTTTATCTCCTCCTTTATCCAGCAATCATTGAGCAATAGGTTGCTTAATTTCCATGAATACACTTGCACTCAAATGTTTATAGCAGCACAATTCACAATCACAAAGATGTGGAATCAACCCAAATGCCCATCAATACATGAGTGGATTAATAAAATGTGGCATATATGTACCATGAAACATTACTCAACCATAAAAAATGGTGATCTAGTATCCAAGAAAAATCAAGTACAAGGGAGGGGGAAGGAGGGGATGGGTAAGTTCATACCTAACGGGTACAGTGCACACTAACTGAGTGAAGGGCACCCTTATAACTTTGACTTAAACTGTACAAAAGCAAATTATGTAACCAAAAGATGTGTATCACCATAAAATTCTCAAAATAAAAAAAATCAACATAGACAAGTCAATCATTTTTCCAGACATTAATAATGAATTATCTGAAAAGAAAACTAGGAAAGCAATACCATTTATAACAGCACCAAAAAGAATAAAACTATTTAGGAGTAAATTTAAGGAAGTAGAAGACTTGCACACTGAAAACTACAAAACATTGATTAAAGAAGTTAAAGATACAAACAAATGCAAAGATATCCTGTGTTCATGGATTAAAGCCAATATTTTTCAAATGTCCATACTACCCAAAGCAATCTACAGATTCAGTGCAATCCATATCAAAATCCCAATGTCATTTTTCATAGAAGTAGAAAAAAACAATTCTAAACTTTATACGATACCACAAAAGACCCTAAAAAAAACGATGGTCAAAACAATCTTTAAAAATAGCAAAGCTGGCATCATCATAGTTCTTGATTCCAAAATATATTATTAAATAAAATCATACAGTATTTAAAATAGTATGGCACTGGCATAACAACAGACATATAGATCAATGCAACAGAACAGGGAGGTCAAAAATAGACCTGCACATATATGGTAAACTAATTTTTGTAAAGCGTGCCAAGGACACACATTGGTGAAAAGATAATGTATTCAATGAATGGTGTTGAGAAAATTGAATACGCACACATCAGAGAATGAAATTTGACCGCCATCTCACATCATACACAAAAATCAACTCAAAATAAAGATCTGATACCATAAAACTCCTAGGAGAAAACGTTGGGAAAAATCTTGACATTGGCCTTGGCAATGATTTCTTGGATATAACACCCAAAAGCACAAACAACAAAAGCAACAAGTGGGATTATATCAAATTAAAAGGTGAGATTATTTTTAGAATAATTTTTAGTATGAAAAATCTTCTTTATAGCCAAGGAAATAATTAACAAAATGAAAAGGCAACCTATGAAATGGGAGAAAATATTTCCAAACCATATAGCCGATAAACGGTTAATATACAAAATATATAGGAAACTCCTACAACTAGTCAAAAAACCAATAAGCTTTATTAAAAATTGGGCAAAGGACATGAATAGACATTTCTGCAAAGAAAACCTACAAATAGAAAACAGGTATATGAAGAAATGTTCACATCACTAATCATCAGGGAAATGCAAATCAAAACCACAACGACATAACATCTCTCCCCAGTTAGAATAGCAATTATCAAAAAGACAAAAATTAAATGCTGGCTAGGATACAAAGAAAGGGAGACACTCATACACTGTTGATGGAAATTTAAAATGGTGCAGTCACTATGGAAAACAGTATGCAGGTTCCTCAAAAAATTAAAAATATAATACCCTATGTTACATCTATCTCCCTTCTTGGCATTTATTCAAAAGAATTGAAGTCAGAATCTCAAAAAGATATCTGCACCCATGCTGATTGTAGCATTAATCATAATACCTAAGATGCAGAAAAACCTAAATATACATAAAGGAATGAATGGATAAAGAAAATGTAGTGGATATATATACAATGTAATATTCTTCAGCCTATGAAAAGAAAGAAATCTTGTGATATGCAACAACATGGATGAAACTTGAGAACATTATGGTAAGTGAAATGAGTCAGTCACAGAAAGATAAATACTGCATGGATCCATTTATATGAAGTATCTAAAATAGTTAAGCTCATAAAAGTAGAAAGTAATATGGTGGTTGCTAGGGACTGGGAGGAGAGTGAAATGGGTATTTGCTGTTTAAAGGGCATAAAGTTACAGTTATGCATGATTAAATTCTAAGGAGCTGCTGTACAACACTGTGCTTAAAGTTAACAATACTGTACTGTACACTTACAAATTTGTTAATAGAATAGATCTGTTGTTATCTGCTTTTATCACAATAAGAAAATAGAAAATAATGATTTATAGTACCAATGATTTTTTTAAAAAATCTTTTACTTCAAATGAAGCCTAACCCCTGGAACCCCAGTATTAAACCTGAAGAAAAAGGGGATTGTTCTAGTTGGAGTGGAGTTGAAGAACTGGAATCCCTACACAGTTGGCGATTCTTAGCTCCCCGGGGCTCAGTTATAAAAACAACTAATATAGACGTTCAATTATTTTCTGGCTCAATCTTTGATTATTTAAATTGAATGAGAAGAAAAAAACAAAAACTTTTCTTGGGCTGGGCTAAATTTTGAGATAGGGACCTAAATAAAGAACTATAAAAGCTATACAAATGGTATATACAAAGTACCATGGAAACTTAGTAGAGGATAGAATTGTGTTGGCTTGGGAGAATAACTGGGAGACTCAGGGAGATCTACAGAGAGAAAATTACTAATTACATAATAGAATTTTAGTTTTGTACTAATCCACTTTGTCTTCCTCCCTAGATCTGGAATTGGTATTGAAGAAAGTCTAAATTTCTCTTTCTATAGAAATAGAAAATTAAGCCTAGTAGGATTAAACAACTTGCTTAAGGTGAAACAGAAAGTGAGTAGAAAAAATTTAAATAAATGATTATTTTTCTACATCATGAAATCAAACAAAGGTAGATGCTATTGGAGACTAAGGAAGAGGTTTAAAAGCCAATTCATTAGTAAAAAAAATGCTTGATTTTTCTCATGTATGAGGGAGATTAACATGCTTAAAGATTTCTTTGAATGATGTCATCATATACATACCTTATGTGCTCATGCACACAGACATGCACACAACAGAAAAAAAACTTATTAAATAACAAAACTTATTAAACAAGTTGAAATGTAATCAAGTAATAATCAGTTGTTTGACTAAATTGAATTATTTTCCATCTGGATTTTATGTATAGACATAGCTTAGAATAAGATCACCTCATTAGGAGCAACTTCATTGTCTTAGACAGTGATTCTCAACTAAGGTCAATTTTGCCTCCCCGGGGGCATTTGGCAATATCTGGAGACATTTTTGGTTCTCAAAATAGAAGGAAAAAGAGAATACTATTGGCATTTACTGAGTAGAGATCAGGGATTCTGATCATTTTGCAATGCACAGGGCACATTCTAAAAAAAAAGTGTTATCCAGCCCAAGATGTCAATAGGGCCAAAGTTGAGCAGCCCTGCTCTATCATAGGTATATCTATCATATATATATTTCAAAACAAATGATAACATTGTCCTTTTTAACTTCTATGGTAGAAACTATTTTTCCCTATAAATAAGTATGTTTATTTATTTTAAAGGCAATCATTTTTAAAAATATGCCTTATACAGAAGGTAACAAAGTTAAATTTGTTCTAAATTGTGGTTATTTTTTTCTTGACTTTAAAGTTTTAAGTCTTTGTACCATCAGCTTATTCATCATGAATAAAAATGTGGGCATATCATGTCTCTCAATTTGCATTTTATCAAGTTGCACATTACAGAGACACCAGATGGAGTTATAGTGGCCTTTATTTCATAGTATGCATATATTTTCTGCCCAGTTATACTCTTTGAGCTCTCCAGTGTACAATGAGGCACCCGTCCAAACCCAGAGATGGCTGAGCTCTCAGGTTTAGACAGTGTAGCTGGTAGATAGTAGTTTTAAGCTTCTGCAATGATTAGGTATGAAGTGGGCAAAAGAAGGCCTTGAAATTATGGGACATGCATAGAGCATGCTCTGCCTCCCATTTTACTAATACCCATGCATATTAGTCCTGTTTTTGCGCCTAAGTTAATGAAGATCACTGAAATCAGAAGGGATGTAGATGCCCTCGAATTGGTAAAACTTGGAGAACATTAAATAATCCCCCCCCCCAACTTTCCACCCTCACTTCTTGCACTGGATAGCATACATATTTCAGGTTTCTCCTCCTCTTCTGCTTCCTCCTCCTCATACTCCTCCTCCTTTTCTATCTCCTCATCATCTCCCTGGAAGAGAGGATGTTTCCAATTTTGCCACTGATTTAATTGTGCCTTAAAGTAGTATGTTATTGTTTACACAGGAAAATATGAACAACACTAAGAATCAATAAGTCTGCTACTCCTTGTATACATTATCTACGTAACTAATAAAAGTGCTTGAAAATCCTGTGGAGAATATACCCTGACAAAAATCTGCCTGTAGCTCAACTGTGACTTCGCTACATTATAATTACTGCATAATCTCTTTAATAGCTTTATTATACAGGATTAAAATATTTATAATTAACAGTATTCTGTAGTATTATTTGGAATTGGGCATTTTTTCTAGATAAGCAAATATCTATGTATGTGGAATAAAAGGATATTTTAAGAAATCTACATAAATTTTATAACTGCCTTTATATACACAGCAATACCCATTCTAATTCTTACATAGTTAAGAATTTAAGAAAAGCATTTTCCACTGCAACCTGAGTGCTTTAAAAAGATTTCCTCTGAGCTTTCAAACAAAAGGAATGTTATCATAGTAATTGGATAGTCTGTGACAACATGCTATAATTTCTTTATTAATTATGATTGCTAATGTAGGGAAAATGAAATCTCAGTGTATTTGAATTCAGTTTCCCTACCAAAGTTAATTGCTCCTCAAGAGATGCCAACCTTGGGATGTGCTGGGAGTGTGAAAAAGAACAACTGCTGACTTTAGTCTCTTACTTTCCAGTGAGTTAACATTTTTCATGTAATTAGCCCCAGTGTTCTTTTTAGATTAACAGATCAACTAATAGTATGTTATGTTTTAAAAGAAGCAAACAACAGGAAAGTGGGAACATAACAAGGAGCATATTTAAAGGGCACAGACTCATTATAATAAAAACATTTAAACAATGATGCCAGCTTAACCTTTACAAAAGTATATTTACCTTTTTATGTACTATCCAAAATAAGTACAGCATCAAGCTTAATATACTGTAGTTTGACATGTGTTTAAGTAATTTGTATGGCTTATTAATAACACATAATTTTATGTTACCTTTCAGATTATATTTTATGCATAATGTAACATTTATAATAAAGTTATTTTAGTAAAAACAACTAAAATTACCAGACAATTGGTATCCAGCTCCTGATAAAAGTGTGCTTGAGACAATTGATACTCTGGAACAGATATCCCCAACCTTTTTGGCACCAGAGACTGGTTTCATGGAAGACAATTTTTCCATGGACTGAGGTGGAGGGTGTGGAAGGTGAGTGATGGGGAGCGGCTGTAAATACAGATGAAGCTTCACTCATTTGCCCACTGTTCACCTCCTGCTATGCAGCTCTGTTCCTAACAGGCCAGGGACAAGTACTGGTCCACATCCCAGGGGTTGGGGACTACAGCTCTAGAAGATTAAATGGTGTATGGGGCTTTCAAACTATTTCTTTCTCTCACCTGACTTCTGTAATACCTAAACTTATCAATTAAAATCACCAGAAATCTATGTAAGGGTGGAAAATCTCCACCTTCAACCTCTTGGATTCCCAGCTGGGACCAAGAATTAAATTGACATAACATAGATTAACAAGAGAAAAAAATAATAGAAGTTTTACATGGCACTCGAGCCCTCATAAAGAAAGACCTGAAAAAGGAGTTAGAGTCACTTAATTATGTATGGGATTGGAGTAAACTGTGAAGATGTGATAAAACAAAGGGGCCTGGGCTAGAGTAGTTAACTGGGTAAAGAAGTAGCTAGGAAGATAACAGTTAGTTTAACATGGCTTGTTTGTACGGAATTCCTTTAGCCTCAAATTTCTTGTCCTTGATGATAAGGATGTCGCATCTTTCTAGTATAGAGCAGGTGTCTTTCACATGAGAATTTCATCTTCTGCATTTAAGAAATGGCACAAAGGTCAAAGTCATCTTCTTACACCTGTTATTTTTCAAGTGTCCGTAACTTAAATAATCAATATGCCACAATAGCTTATTTTGAAACCTTAACCTACATACTTTAGGCCTAATGTGATAATCCCCCATAGAAATGATTACATTGATTTACAATTTAGTATCATTACTACCATTTTTATTTGTAGTCACTAAAAGATGTGTCCATCTGATGTGATTTGCTACAATTTTTGAAAAGCAACTTTATATTATTTGATACTCTTATAACGTACTCATACAATGAATGTATTCTTAAAGTCACTATTAGAGGGAAAAAGTTCCTTATCTGGCTCCAGTGTTAGATTTCATTTAACTGGATAATGACATGCATGTATCCTGACACATTTCCAATATTTGAGTGAGCAGAGTATGGATAACAGTAAGAAAACCCATACAAATTGAAGACATTAGATATTCCATATTAAATATTTCAGTATAGATCAAATTTTTGTGGTACATTTAATGGATTCAGATTTGGATTTGGAGTAACAGAGAGAATGAAGGTTGGGGTGAAAGTTAAAGTAACAAATTGTTAAATAATTAAATCAATGATTAAAATAGCCAGATTAAACTCATAATAATTAATTCATATCAACCTTCTTAATGAGACTTAAATCTACCAGCTGCTCACCTATTTAATTCTGAGATAATTGACCTCTGTACATACAAAACCCATTCTTCCTCTACAACTCTGTAATCTTCCCTCCACCCCCTAAAAACATGTTCTACAAAACAGAATTGTCTGCATAGATTGTAATCAGACACTACAGACACACTCAGAGAATTGTGGAACCGGGAGATAGTTCCAAAACTTGTTCAACCCAAAGCAGTAGTGTGCTGGTAAATGTTTAACCAACACAGCTTTCCAGAAGTATAAAGTCCTGGTATGTACTGTTTTCTGATTTCTGTGGTATTAATATTCCCCTCGTGGCTAATTCCACGCTACCAATATGTCACTGGTCATTTAACACAGAATTAGGAGAGGTGAGTGCAGTTGGCACTCAGGAGCTAGTATTCCAGCTCCAGCACATCACCAGACCAAAGTGATCACCATTTGGTCTACGTAGTAATTAAAATGATGGCAGTGAATAGTGGTGGCTTGGCAGCTTGTTCAACTGTTTTGTCATCTCTGCAATTGTGTTCTTTCCCTCTAACTGAGCTCCTGTCATAATCTAAGATAATTTAATTTTATGTTATTTTAAAATGAAATTGACTTTGACTGTTTCATAGTATTTTTTTATATTCAGATTCCCTGCCTTTGAAAGTCATTAAGTGATTTTTCAGCATTTCCTTTTGATATACTCAACTGATCCTGCTTTTGTTTTTCTTTAAAGCCTACATAGTACTTTCTATCTCTCATAATAAAGTTTGTTCAAGTTTTACTAATTACCAGATCATTCACCAGTACTTTTATCAACTGTAAGAGCAAAAAAATATTTTCAATTTGTTTTAATTTTCTTGTTTATCCTTGGTCACATATTAGCCACATCCTATATATTTGGTCCTCTTCTTTGGACTTTCTAATTCTCATCCTTTCCTTTTCTGCTTTTAATTTTTCTTTATTTTCCTTTATTTTATGTACCTGTCTCTATCACAGACTCTCCAAAAAAACGTGATTATATTTTTTGTAATAATAAACAATACAACAACTCCACATACTAAAATGATACTGCTAACATGTGACAGTATTGGTGGTAATGAGCACAGAATTCAAAGTTAGAGAAGCCTAAGTTCGAATATCCTGGTATCAGTGGAGCTTTGGGTAAATTGTTTAAACACATTTAAGGCTAATTCCCTTATCTGGAAAATGTGAATAATACATACATTTGGAGGTTGTTATGAGAATGAAATAGAATATGTATTTTCCTAGGCATATTATAAGAGCTGAATATGTGGTAACCACCAGACACAGTGATAATATTATAATTATGGCTCACAATGTATTACATTTAAGTAGTAGAAATGAATGTGCATTATATTAGCTTTCAAAATATATCACATTTTTTTCTCACTTATATGACCTGTAGGAACATATTTGCTAGAATTATGACAAGGGTTATGGATATACATTCTCTATGCAACCTGATTAGTACAAACATTTCAAATTAACCAATTGTAATTTTTATTTCAATAAATATGGGGGTATGATTGTTTTTTGTTACATGGATAAATTGTATAATGCTGATATCAGGGCTTTTAGTGTACCCATCAGCAGAACAATGTACCTTTACCCAATAGATGGATTTTTATGCCTCACTCTCCCCCCGACTTCCCCCTTCTTACTTTTTAATGTCTATTATGCTATTTTATGACTATATACACTCCTCATTTAGCTCCCACTTGTAAATGAGAATATGTATTTTTCCATTCCTGAGATACTTCACTTAGGATAATGGTTCCCAGTTCCATCCAAGTTGCTGTGAAAGACATTATTACATTGTTTTTTGTGGCTGAGTAGTACTTTATACACACACACTCACACACACACACACACCAATTTCTTTGTCCGCTTATCAGTTGATGGGCACTTAGGTTGATTCCACACCTTTAGAATTGTAAGTTGTGCTGATTGTGCTGTGGTGAACATTTGGATGCAGGTGTCTAGGTCTACTTTTAGTTATTTGAGGAATCTCAATACTGTTTTCCATAGAAGATGTACTAGTTTACGTTCCCACCAGCAGTGTAAAAGAATTCCCTTTTCAACACATCTGTGCCAACGTCTGTTTTCTGACTTTTTGTTAATGGCAATTCTGACAGGGATAAGGTGGTATCTGAAGGTCATTTAGTCTTCAATCCATTTTGAATTAATTTTTGTGTATGTTAAGAGATGGAGATCCAGTTTCGTTAGCTATCCAATTTTCCCAGCACCATTTATTGAATAGGGGGTCCTTCCCCCAGTGTATGCTTTTGTCTGCTTTGTCAAAAATCAGTTGGTTGTAGTTATATGGCTTTATTTCTGAGTTCTCTATTCTGTTCCATTGTTGTCTGTGTCTATCTTTATACCAGTAGCATGCTATTCGGATTGCTATAGCCTTGTAGTATAATCAGAAGTCAGGTAATACGATGCATCCAAATATGTTCCTTTTGCTTAGGATCACTTTGGCTGTTCAGGCTCTTTTAAATTTCATATGACATTTAGGGTTGTTTTTTCTAGATCTATGAAAAATTATGTTGATATTTCGATGAGAAATTCTTTGTATCTGTAAAACACTTTGGGCAGTGTGGACATTGTAACAATGTTGATTCTTCCAATCAATGAGCATGAGATATTTTTCCATCTGTTTGTGTCCTCTATGAATTTTGTCATCAATATTTGTAGTTCTCCTTGTAGACATCTTTTACCTCCTGGGTTAAGTGCATTCCTAGGTACTTTATTATCTTTGCAGCTACTGTAAATGGTATTAAATTCTTAATTTGACTCTCAACTTAACTGTTATTAGTGTACAGAAATGCCACTGATTTGTGTACATTAATTTTCTAACCTGACACTTTACTGAATTTGTTTATCAACTGTAAGAGTCTCTTGATGAAATCATTAAGGTTTTCTAGATATAAGATGATATTGCTGGCAAACAGGGATAGTTTGACTTTTTCTTTTGTGATTTGGGCATCCTATATTTCTTTCTCTTGCCTGATTGCTCTTTCTAGGACTTCCAGCATTATGTTAAATAGCAGTGGTGACAGTGGGCGCACTTGTCTTGTTCCAGTTCTTAGGAGGAGTGCTTGCAAATTTTCCCCATTCAGTATAATGTTGGCTGTGGTTTATCACATATGGCTTTTATTATTTTGAGACATCTTTCTATGGCTGGTTTGTTGAGGGTTTTTGTTGTGAAGAAGTGCTAGATTTCATCAAATGCTTTTTCTGCATCAATTGAGATGATAATACGATTTTTGGTTTTGCTTCTGTTTATGTGGCGAATCACATTTATTGATTTGCATATGTTGAACCATCCTTGCATCCTTGGGATGAAACCTACTTGATCATGATGAATTATCTTTTTGATATACTATTGAATACAGTTTCCTAGTATTTTGTTGAGGATTTTTATATCTATGTTCATGAGGGGTATTGGTCTGTAGTTTTCTTTCTTTGTTGTGTCTTCCCTGGCATTGTTATCAGGGTGATAGTTTCCCTCCTTTTAAATATTCTAGAACAGTTTCAGTAAGGTAGGTTCCAGTTCTTTATATGTCTGGTAGAATCCACCTATGAGTTCATCTGGTACTCAGATCTTTTTCTTGGGATTTTATTATTACTCTTTCAATCTTTCTACTTGTTATTTGTCTGTTCAGGATTTCTATTTCTTCCTGATTCAAGCTTGGGAGGTTATATGTTTCTAAAAATGTATCCATTTCCCCTAGATTTTCTAGTTTGTGTGTGTAGAGGTTTTCATAATAGTTTCAAGTGATATTTTGCACTTTGTGGCATCAGTTGTAATGTATCATTTTTCATTTCTGATTCAGCTTATTTGAATCTTCACTCTTCTATTTCTGGTTAATCTATCTAGTGGTCTATCAATTTTGTTTATCTTTTCAAAGAAGTAACTTTTTGTTTTGTTGATCTTTTATAATTTTTTTTTTATTCCATTTTGTTTAGTTCTGCTGTGTCCTTCATTATTTCTTTTCTTCTGTTAGCTTTGGGTTTGGCTTGTTCTTCTTTTTCTAGTTCCTTGAGATCAGATGCTAGGTCGCTAATTTGTGATCTTTCTATCTCTTTGATGTAGGCATTGAGGGCTATGAAACTTCCCTCTTAGCACTGCTTTTGGTGTATCCCAGAGATTTTGGAATCTTGTGTACCTTTGTGATTCACTTTGAGAAAATTTTTGATTTCCATCTTGATTTTGCCACTGAACCAACAATTGCTCAGCAGCAGGCTGTTTAGTTTCTTTGTATTTGTGAAGATTTGGGAGTTCTTCTTGGGATTTATTTCTAGTTTCATTCCACTGTTGTCTGAAAAGATACATGGTATCTAAATTTTCTGAGACTTGTTTTGTGGCCTAACATATGATCTATTTTGGAAAATGTCCCATGTGCTGATGAGAAGAATGTATAGTCTGCAGTTTTCTGGATAGAATGGTCTGTAAATGTCTGTTAGGTCAATTTATTCTAGAGTTCTTTTTAAGTCTAGTGTTTCTTTATTGATTTTATACTTCAATGATCTGTCTAATTCTGTCAATGGAATGTTGAATTCCCTGGCTTTTATGATGTTGTTGTCTATTTCATTCCTTAAGTCTAGTAGGATTTATTTTATGAATCTGGAAACTCCTGTGTTAGGTACATGTACATTTAGGATTGTTATATCTTCTTGTTGAATTTTTCCCTTTATCATTATGTAATGACCATCTTTTTTTCACCATTGTTGATTTAAACTTTATTTTATCTGATATGAGAAGAGCTACTCCTGCTTGCTTTTGGATTCTCTTTGCATGGAATATTTTTTTGCATCCCTTTACCTTGAGTCTGTCAGAATCTTTGCAAGTTAAATAGGTTTCTTGGAAGCAGCATATATTTGGCTTGTGTTTTTTATTCCTTCAGTTAATCTATATCTTTTAAGTGACACAATAAGGCCATTTACAGTCAATGTTGGTGTTGATATATGAGATATTGTTCTGATCATCACAGTGATTGTTACTTAGTTGCTTTGTTTTGTCTCTTGTGTTACTGTTTTATGAAAGTTGTGAGTTTTCACTTTCAGGTGTTTATACACTGGTGGATATTGATTGTCCTCTTCCATGTATAGAGCACCTTTAAGCATTTCTTGTAGGGCGGGTCTAGTGTTGACAAATTTCCTTAGTGTTTGCTTTGTCTGGGGAAGACTTTGTTTCTCATTCATTTATGAAACTTAGTTTTTGCAGGATACAAAAACATTGGCTGGCAGTTATTCTGTTTAAGAAGACTAGAAATGGGGACACAATCTCTTCTTACTTGTAACATATCTGCTGTGAAATCTGCCAATAGTCTGATAGGTTTTCCTTTGTAAGTTACCTGATGTTTACATCACACAGCTAGTAGGATTTTCTGCTTTAATTTGATTTTAGCCAGACTGATGACCATATTCCTTGGTAATGTCCTATTTGCATTGAATCTCTCAGGTGTTTGCTGATTTTCCTGTATTTGGATGTCTAAATATCTACCAATATCAGGAAAGTTTTCCTTCAATATTCCCTCAAATAGGTTTTCTGTCCTTTTTGCTTTTCTTCTTCTCTCTCACCAATAATTACAATTCTTATATTTGTTCATTTTACATAATCCTGTATTTCTTAGAGAGATTGTTCATTCTTTTTAATTCTTTTTATTTATTTCTGACTGACCGGATTAATTCATAAGCCATGTCTTCAAGTTCTGAAATTCTTTCTTCTGTTTTGTCTAGTCTGTTGTTAAAACTTTCCACTGTATTTTGACATTTCCTAAATGACTCTTTCATCTCAAGAAGTTCTGAATTTTTTCTTTTTTTCTTCTTTTTATTTTTGCTTTCTGTGTGTTTGCTTTTAACTTTCTCATCAATCCCACTGATCTTATTTGCAATCCATACTCTGAATTCTATATCTGATATTTCAACAATTTCCTTTTGGCTGGAGTCCATTGCTGGGCAACTAATGTTATCCTTTGGAGATGTCAAAACAATCTGTTTTCTCATGTTGTCAGAGTTCTTACAGTGTTTTCTTCTCATCTGGAATCTCTTCTCTCAGCCAAACAGATAGCTTTGTGGTACACCTGTTCTCCTCTGCTGGGAACTCTTTTGCTCAGTGAGGAGAGGGTGAAGTCCCTGGATGGCATTATTTAGTCCTACTCTGAAAGATTGACCAGGCAGGAGAGGGTTAGATGCACTGTATGTCTTTTATACTGCTACTTTCCTGTATTTTCCTGTGCCCCTGTTGTGCCATGGGCACCCTGGGCATGGTGTGCACATGGCAGGCATGTGTTGGGCAGTCAGCACATGGCAGGTACATGGCAGCGTTTGATGCATAGTCAGTGGTTTGTGCATGTTGGCTTGGGTGTTCACTCAACCCAGGTCCAGCAGCAGTGGTACTACCCAGGTGGTAGCAGCAGTATTCAGGGGCTGCAGGCACATGCTTCACCTGGGTCCTATGGAAGCTGTGGCTGGATGGGTCCACCCAGGTGATGGAAGTGGATGCCAGGTTTATGGCTATATGCTCTGCCTGGGTCCCCCAGTGGCAGAGGGGGCACATGGCACCTGCCTATGGGGAACACAAGAATGCCCAGACTCCCTGCTCCCTCCCTGGCCCAGCATGGGTGATGTGGAGGCATCAGCAACAAATCTGTCTCCCGGGTAGATGCAGTGCTCTGGGGTTGGGAACCTCAAAATGTCACCAACCATGGTGTCTAGGGTTTGGGAACCAGCAGGACGCCACTGTGCCTTCCTTCCAGAGCAATGCTGCTACACAGTCTCTAGTCATCTCCCTGTATCAGACTGCAGGCCTGTTGCATGGAGGGCCCCTCCAACCTCTCCTATTGCAATGTCTTATGGGAAGTGTGGTGCTCTGGATTTCTCTTTTCTATCCCTTCCCCATGTGTGGGTGCCTTCCCCAGGTTCATCTGATCCTGATGAGCAGGTCATCCTAATTCCCACTTCTTCACTTAGGGCTCCTCCTATTGCCTCTCTATTGATTTCCAATGCTCTCTCCTAGACAATCAATCTGAAGGTAAATATCTACTTGCCACTTTTGATCCTCTTTATGAAAGTGGGATTTACGGTCTGCTTCTAGTCTGCCATCTTGGCCCACAACCCCCAAATTTATAGATTATTAAGGATCTTCAAAATACTATCTAAGGCACTTTCCAATCCACAAAGGTGGTACATGTTTGCCCTCAGAAATTGAAAATAATTTAAGTCATTGCACCATCATTCTAGCTCTAATTACATCAAAACACTACAACACTACTGACACTTTCACTGTGTGCTCCCTTACATTGAGAAAATATCCTTCCAATAATGTGTGCCTCATTGTAGTTTTCCAATACATATTGCTTTGGTGTCCATATGTACTATTTTGCATGTGCCCCTGTGTGCTATAGTAAATTAAGCAGGTCATTTTGGATACTATTTCTGCCCTATAAAATGAGGGCCTAATTAGGCTTGCTTGAAGATTTTTAGTATATTTCCAGATAAGTAATGACACCTAAAATGTTTTTTTAAATTTAATTTATTTTCAACTGACAAAATTTGCATATATCTATGGTGTGTATCATGATGTTTTGATATGTGTGTACATCATGGAATGGCTAAATTAAGCTAATCAACAGAAACACTATATTACATACTTATTTTTTGGTGAGAACATTTAAAATCTTGGGAATTTTCAAGTCTATAATACATAATAACACCTAAAAATTTTGGCTCTCATTGAGCCCAGTATCACTTGCCCATTCCATTGTTTCTTACAGAATATTTCAAAAGCCCATGCCATTAATAAGAGAATAAAACCACGCTGGAAGGCGTGATTTCTACTTCAGGAATTGCTTCAGGCTTGTGCCACTCTCCCAACCCCATTTTCCCTGCCCTGAGCACTTTTTAACACTTCTTTTTACTGATAACCAGATTCTAGATTTGTACCAATATTGTATTTTGTGCAAATACTTCTTACATAGTAACATGGAATTTGGCCAGTCAGATTTTGAACCTGCTGTTTCATTTATTCTAGGCTCAATTTCCTAATTAGATTCAAGCACTTGGTGAATTAAATTTTGAAATTTTCCCCAAATCAGCTTCCAGAAACCTTAGAATTATGTTCTTGCATTTGTTCCAATCATTAATATATACAGACTTGAAATAGTCATAAAGAAGTTTAGAAAAAAGGATACGACACAAACTAACAATAAAAGCATACTGTGCTACTTTTCCAAGTAAAATTTACAAAAGAAGAAATAGCTTAATTTTATTAAAATCTGTATGAAACCTGTATTTTAGCTATAAAGGTGAATATTTGAGAGACCAATATTAATTCATTATTTGAATTATTATTTTTTCTATATTCTGTTTTTGTTTATTGGTTGTACAAATAGGAAGAGTAAACTGGTCTCTGTTACTCCACCTAGGATTACAGTAACCCGAGTATCAGAAATCCAATTTAAATTTAAATTCAAACATCCACATATGGCTGGTGGCTACATAGTGAAGAGTGTGGCTTAAGTTGGTAGCTCCTGGTTGCTACAGGTTTCCTCTCATGGTAGCAACATAGTTGCAAAACCACCCACTTTCCATCCTTCCAGACTCAAACCAAAAATGAGAGGTGGGGAAAAGTGCTTCTATCCCAGTGTTCTCAGCCAAATTCAGACCCAGTGGCACTGATATGGTCACATACCCAATCCTGAAGCAGTATTAATGCTTATGGAAATGAGATACATTGACTTAAACAGGTTCTGTGTCTATACCTGGAATCCATGGCTTGAGAATCATCTAATCCTTATGGATGGGATGTGGGATATGGGTAGAACCTCAAACAAGATTCAGATATCATTATTATTTGAATTATTTGATGGTTGATAAAGACTAGCTCAAATTATGAAATTGTAAGGACCTGCTCATATTGGATTAAAATGCCAAATTATTTGGAGGAACAAAAAATACATTGAATTTAGAAATGTTTTTGAGCAGTAATTTTATCACATTTGCCACAACACTTGTTAAAAAATGGTCAAATGCATAGTTTGGCATGGTGGCATGTGGCTGTAGTCCCAGCTACCTAGGAGGCTGAGGCAGGAGAATTGCTTGAGCCCAGGAGTTTGAGGTTGCAGTGACACCACTGCACTCTAGCCAGGACAACATAGCAAGGCTCTGTTCCCCCCACCACCAAATAAAAAGCAATAGTCAAATGCAAAGTTATTTTTAACAGATGGAAAGAACACTCATCAAAAGAAGTATTTATAACAAAAAAGGTATTTAACTTTTTCTATATATTTCTGAATTTTTCAGTTTTCCTCTACTGCTATGGATTTATAATTTCAGTCTACTATGGTTAGAAAACATACATGGTATGATTTCAATCTTAAATTTGTTAAGATTTGTTTCATGACCTAACATGTGATTTATCTGGAAAAAGATCTCTGTGTACTTGAGAAGAATATTTATTCTGCTGCTGTTGGATGGAGTATTTTTGTACATCTGCTGGGTCCATTTGGTTTATAGTGTTGTTCAAGCCCTGTGTTTACTTACTGATCTCTTATCTAGATATTCTGCTCATTATTGGAAGTGGGGTACAGATCCCAACAAAGAAAGGCCTAGAAACAGATGACATCACCGGTGAATTTTATCGTACATTTAAATAAGAATTAATGTCGTTGCCTCTTAAACTCTTCCCCAAAATTGAAGAGGAGGTAACATTTCCAAACACATTTTAAGATTCCAGCATTACACTCATACCAAAGCCAAAGACACTACAAGAAAACTATAGGTAAATATCCCTGACAAATACAGATGCAAAACCCCTAAACAATATACTAGCAAACCAAATCCAGCAGCGTGTTAATGGATTATACACCATGACCAAGTGGGATTTATCCCTGGAGTGCAAGGAAGGTCCCACATATGAAAATCAATTAATGTGATACTATACTTCCCAAAGCAATCTACAGATTGAATGCAACCTTATCAAAATTCTAAAGGCATTTTTACAGAAATAGAAAAAAACAAATATAGAATTCATATGAATCCACAAAAGGCTAGGATTAACCAAAATAATTTTGAGAAAGAAGGGCAAAGCTAGAGGCCTCACATTTAATGATTTCAAAATCCATTACAAAGCTACAGTAATCAAAAATTACATGATACTGGCATAAGAACAGACATATAGGTCAATGGACCAGAATAGTGAACTTAGAAACAGATCCACACACATATAGTCAATCTTTGACAAGAGTGCCAAGAATATACAATGGAGAAAGGAAAGTCTATTCAACAAATGGCATTGGAAAAACTAGATATCCATATGCAAAAGATTGAAATTCAATCTTTGTCTTAGACATACATAAAAAGTAACTCAAAATAGATTAAAGACTTAAACATAAGTTCTGAAACTTTAAAACTTCTAAAAGAAAACATAGGTGGAAAGCTTTATGACATAGGTCTTGGCAATGATTGCATGGATATGACACCAAAAGCAGAGGCAATAAAAACAAAAGTAAATAAATAAATGGGACCTGATCAAATTAAAAAGCTTTTGCACAGCCAAGGAAACTACCAATAGAGTGAACAGACAGCCTAAAGAATGGGAGAAAATATTTTCTCTCTACACATCTGATAAAGGGCTGATAACAAGAATCTATCTAGAACTCAAAAAAATCAACAAGAAAAAATCAAACAACCCCATCAATAAATGGGTGAAGGACATGAACAGAAACTTTTCAAACGAAGACAGAATAATGGCCAGCAAACATATAAAAAATGCCGAATATCTCTAATCATTAGGGAAATGTAAATCAAAACCACAATGAGATATCACCTAATTCCAATAAGATTTGCCTTTATCAAAAAATCCCAAAGCAACAAATGGTGGCGAGGATGTGGAGAGACAGGAACACTCTTACACTGCTGGTGGGACTGCAAATTAGTGCAACCTCTGTGGAAAAGAATTTGGAGATACCTCAAAGACCTACAAGTAGAACTACCATTTGATCCAGCAATCCCATTACTGGGCATCTACCCAAAAGTACAAAAGACATTCTATAAAAAAGACATCTGCACTCGAATATTTATGGCAGCACAATTCACCATAGCAAGGATGTGGAAACAACCCAAGTTCCCATGAATCCATGAGTGGATTAATAAAATATGGTATATGTATACAATGGAATACTACTCAATTATAAGAAATGATGGTGATCTAGCACCTCTTATATTTTCCCGGATAGAGCTTGAGCCCATCCTCCAAAGTGAGGCATCACAAGAATGGAAGAATAGGCACCACATGTACTTGCCTTCAAACTGGCACTGACTGATCAACAACACTAAGGTGCTCACATGGTAGTAATATTCTTTGGGGGTAGAGGGGTCGGGAGTGGGTCAACTCACAACTAATGGACACGGTGAGCGTTGTAGGCGCAAAAGGGCATGTCTCAAATCATGGTTGGGATGTGGCAAAGTCACAACATGTAACCAAAATGTTTGTACCCCCATAATTTCCTGAAATAAAAAAAAAATTTAAAAAAAGAAATTAATAAAAGTCACACTTTGTCCACATCTTAAAAAAAAAAAAAGTAAATGAATGTGATTACAGCAAACTGAAAAACTTCTGGACAGCAAGAAAACAACTGAAAAAATGAAAGGCAACCTATGAAATGGGATAAAATATTTGCAAACCATGTATCTGGTAAGTTCTTAATCACCCAAATATATAAGGAACTTCCTCGCCTCAATAGATAAAATTAATAACTTAATTAAAAAATGGACAAAGGACTTCAATAAACCTGTTTCTCCAAAGAAGGCATAAAAATGACCAACAAGTATTTGAAAATGTGTTCGATGTCTCCAATCATCAATCATTAGGGACATGCATATCAAAATTACAATGAGATATCACCTCACATCTGTTAGGGAGGCTATAATAATAATAATAAAAAAACCCAGAAGACAAGAAATGTTATTGAGGATGCAGAGAAATTACAACCCTTACACACTATTGGTAGGAATGCAATTGGTACAGCCACTATGGAAAACAATTTGGAGTTTCCTCAAAAAATTAAAGATAGAACTACCATATGATTTAGCAATCCTACTTCTGGGTATTTATCCAAAAGAATTGAAATCAGAATTTCAAAGAGATATTAGCACTCCCAAGATCATTGTAGCACTATTCACAGTAGCCAAGATGTGGAAACAACTTTAATGTCCATTGACAGATAAATGGATAAAGAAAATGTAGTATGTACATAGAATGGAATACTGTTCAGCTTTATAAAAGAAAGAAATTCTGCAATATGTGATAACATGGATGAACTTTGAGGACACAATCCTAAGTGAAATAAACTAATCATGGAAAGACAAATACTGTTTGATTATAGTTATATGAGATATCTATAACAGTCAAATTCATAGAGTCTAATAGTGGAATTGTGGTTCCCAGCAGGAGGTGCGGGGGAAGTGGAAAGTTACCAATCGGTGGACATAAAGTTTCAGTAAAGCCTGATGAACAGACTCTAGAGATCTGCTGTGCAATATTCCCATAGTCAATAATTATCCATTGCACATTTAAAAAAAATTAGGATGGTAAATTTCATGTTGTGTTCTTACCATGACGAAATAAAATACAAATTTAACCTTTTTATTTTTGAATATTCTTTTCCAGTGAAATTTCAAGTCCAATCAATATTTGCTACATTTAATTTGCGCACGTTTTTAGTAAACATCCCCGAAAGCCCAGGTTGGTAGATAAAATCTCTTTATGGAACATATTATTATATGGTGAAAAATTCCTTGTTGATTTAGATTACAAGGTGGACTTGGAAGAGTTGGCAAAAACTGCAGAAAGACAAGCCATTTTTCAGGCTTGTATTGTTTACAAAGTAACCCATCTTTCCTATTTGTTTTCCTTGGATGAAATTTAATAACATTCGCAGAAGCTCAGCTACTCAGTGGTCCCTATAATATTTTGGATTCCAACATCGCAATGTAGATGATTTATTCATTTCACACAATTATGGATGATAAGGAACAGCTATAGTTTGGAACTGATAAGAGGCTTCATTAGGTTTTTTATTTCCCAAGGACTAATCATAGCAATTGCCCTTATCGTGACCTTACCCATCCCTCTTCCTAGGAACCTAGTTACAATTACGGTCTCTCAAGCACCTATTACCATGCTATCTTCCTTCCTGTTTTACTGAATTATAAGCTGATCTCTTTAGCAACTGATGTAGCTGGTAAGATTTGAGAAGTTCTTATATTAACCATATCCCATGTAGACTAATGGCATATATTTATAACAATATTGTACATTTGTATATGTGATTATCTTTCCAAAAGGCTTTTACAATGTCAACCAACTTCTTTCATAATTCCGTAACATTGGTTAAATGAATTATTTAATATAATTTACATTTTGTAATTGAAAATGTTCACAGAACACTGGAAAAATAGAATAGTATTCAATTGTGTCAAGTTTAAAATAAAATTGGGTCTGATAGAATAGAATTTGAAAACATGAGAATAAAAAATTTTTAAATTTTTCAGGCAATTTCAGGCAATTGATGTTAACTCATAAGGACTCAGTTTCATATAATTATTTTCAAATGTTTGGACCAGGGAAAAGAACAAGAACTAAGTGAAATTTTTAATTTTTCAAAAGCGTATAGTATTTGTGTGACCACTTTAGTCAAGAAAGATATCTAATTTCAGGGAAGACTTCAAATAATTCTTCTGATGATAGGATCTTTATATAAATGACAAGATTAATGAAATATGAATGAACATGGTATATAAGCAATAATTTCTCTTCTTACTTTAAAATAAATGTTCTTTCATAGTATCACATTATACATAGAATCTCAAACATTAGACAACCAAAATTGTTTATCTGGTTTTAAAAATAAGAAATATTAGCTATTTATGTATATCTATAATGATCTTTGTATATTTAATTTTTATTAAAATATAACTGACATAGTGTAATAAAAAAAAAAAACCCAAACCCAGCAGAAGAAAAGAAATGACTAAGGTCAGAGGAGAACTAAATTAAATTGAAAAAGCAAAAGAAAAAAATACAGAAAATTAATGAAACAAAAAGTTGGTTCTTTCAAAAGATAAACAAAATTGATAGACCTCTCACTAGATTAACCAATTATAGAAAAGAAGGGACCCAAATAAGCTCAATCAGCAGTGAAAAAAGGAGATATTACAATTGATACCACAGAAATACAAAATATAACCTGTGAATACCATAACATTCTCTATGCACATTAACTTGAAAATGTTGAGGAAATGAAAAAATTCCTGGAAGCACACAACCTCCCAAGGCTCAATCATGAAGAAATATAACTCCTGAACAGACCCATTATGAGCAATGAAATTGAAACAGCAATAAAAAATCTTCCAACAAAAAAAAGGCTTGGATCACATGGTTTCACTGCTGAATTCTATCAGACCTGCATGGAATTATTTTCTTAATTTTATTTTTGTATCATCCATTACTAGTCTATAAAAATACAATTGACTTTTTGTATTGATGTTTTATCCTATAACCTTTCTAATAAGTGCATAGTGTATTGACCCTGGTAGATTTTTTTTGTAGATTCCTTAGGATTTTAATGGAAAATATCACGGCATCTGAAAATAGAAATAGTTACTTTTCCTTTCAAATATGGATGCCTTTTATTTATTTATTTATTTTATGCCTAGTTTCCCTGGCTGGAATCTCAGTATACTTCTGTTAAATAGAAATGGTGCAAGCATTCTTGTCTAGCTCCTGGTCTTAGGGGAGAAAACTTTCTCTCCTTCGACATTAAGTATGATGTTAGCTGTGTGTTTCTCATAAATGCTTTTTATCAGGTTATGGAATTTCCCTTCTATTCATCATCTTTGGAATGTTTTCATCATTCTAATTATTTTGTTTTGATGTATCTATTTCTCCCTTTGATTCTGTCAGTTTACAATTCATGCATTTTGGAGCTGTGTTATTAGGCTCACATGTTTATAATTGTTTTATCTACCTCGTCAACTGACTCCTTTATCATTATTAAATATTATTCTTTGTCTATAGCAACCATTTATGACTATTTTGTCTGATATTAGTGTAGACACTCCAACTCTCTTTGGATTATTGTTTGTATGGTATATTTTTCCATCCTTACTCACAAGCAATTTGTGAGTAAAGTATTTTCCTTGTGGATGATATATAGGCAGACCATGTTTTTTGTTGTTGTCATTAAATTCATTCTGCCAATACTTCTGCCTGAATAACTCCCTTTAGTAGTTTTTGGGGCAAAAATTTGCTAGCAATGAATTTCTCTGTTTTTGTTTGTCTGGGAATGTAGTAGATCAGCTCATATGGAGAGGTAATACCTTAGAAAGTAAAACAGATTGGCTGTTCACATTTATTGAGTGTATGAGCTTTAAAAACTCATACATAAGCTTTAATACCTCATATTATCTTGTGAGCCAGGGGCTAGGGTTTTAGTTTATGTTTTAAAGCTGAGAAAGCATACGAAATCATTTTTTAATCCTAGTTTGTTGAAAGCAGGATATTAACCCAGACTTTGAAAGAATTGAACTCAGAATTATTTATAGAAATATGGATATTCAAAATAAAAGGGACATAAGGAAATATAACCTTTATGGTACATAGTTTTATATTCAAGCTTATACACATTATCAGTAATCATAGAAAAACTCAGCATTGGAAATGATATCCATTGGAGATAGACTATTGGTTACATTCGTGATGGTGGATCCTTACCATGTAGTACTATACCCTCATTAAGAATGTTTGTGAATAGTTTGATGTAAATAAATGCTAATGATATAATGAATAACATTAAAATATATGAGCAAGAGATGAATATATAATATATATGTATATTTGTGTATATATATGTTCTACACAGAAGCACATAGAAAAATAATGGGAGAAAAAGCACATAAGGAGTAATAAGGATTCTCTGTGATGCAATTAATTATTTCATTGTTCATACTTTCCAATTTGTCTACAATGAGCATATGTAATCAGAATAAAAGTGAATAAATAAGTTTCAGAATAAGTATAAAAAGGGATATGGCTTAATCCTTCATGACTAGGCTTAACCCCACTTTTCTAATACCTATATAGGTATGAACAAAAATTTATATTCTTTCTCATTTTTGTTCTCTCTCTCTCTCTCTCTTTGTGTATGTGTGTTTGTGTGTGTGTCTCCATCTCTCTCTCTCTCTCTCCACCATTGTTTTGATGGACATAAAAATTAAGATGTTGCTGTATAGGATGAAAACATTTTTGTTGAGTTATGGATTTCCAATTTAGTACCTTGTAGTTTTAAGAGATATCACTTTCAATTTTCAGTTAACCAAATATAGTTGCATTTGTGGAGGAAATTATCTTGGTTAAGGGTATCTCAGTATAAAATATGGGAACCTAGGTATGAAAGTTTTCTTCAGATAAATACAAACAGTTGATATTTTTAGCAACATACCACAATTCTAACTGCAATTTCTTTTATAACAACCTGATCACCAGGCATAGCTGAGGTCATTAACACACTGTGAAAGAGGCCTCATTTAAATACATCGTAAGGTAGGGTACTAGGTGTAAATGAAAGAATGAGGACTTTGGAGTTAGGCCGGCTGGGTTTCAACAGTTAACTCTGCCTCAGAGTTGGCTTTTTTGTTTTCTTTTTCTTTTCTTTTCATTTTATTTTAGAGACAGAGTTTTGCTCTGTCACCAAGGCTAGAGTGCAGTGACATGATCATAGCTCACCACAATCTTGAACTCCTTGGCTCAAGGGATCTTCATGCTTCAGTCTCCCAAGTAGCTGGGACTATAGGTGGGTACCACCATGTTTGGTTAATTTTTCTCATTTATTTATTTATTGATTGATTATGGAGACAGGATCTCATTATGTTGCCCAGGATGATCTCGAGTTTCTGGTTTCAAGCAATCCAGGTCTTGGCCTCCCAAAGTGCTGGCATTACCAGTGTGAGCTACCACCAGAACCAGCCTCTTGGCTTTTATAACCTAAATGTTCCTATCAAAAAAGAAAAAAAAAAAGATATTTTTTAACACCTAGATAGAATACCCAGGTTTTTCTTTTTAGATACCTAGATCTCAGGTTCATGTTGTGTGAACTGGTTATATTAACTGAGATAATACTCTTTAAGCGCTTAGCACAGTGCCTGGGACACACAGTATTTGTCTAATAAATGTTAGTTACCTGTCCCACCAAGTTAATTCAGCAAACATTTGATAAGATCCTACTGTGTAATCAGACACAGTGCCGGGCCCTAAAAAATTTAAGCATGAAAAGGCATAAGTCATCACTATATAGTATAACAAACAAAAATTAAAACAAAATATTAAAATTCATTGTGTGAAGGCACACTGGCTTTTTTTCTGTTTCTCGAAAACTCCACGGTTCTCCAGCCATTGTGCTTTATTTCTTCTGCCTTAAATGCTTTTTTCCCTTGATCTAATGGCTCTTTTACATGCTTCGCACAGGTTTCTACCCACCTGTTACCTCCTCAGAGATGCTTCCTAGTCATCCTACCTAAAATCATCACCCTACCCCCTCTACTTTGTCACATCATCTAATTTTATTATCTTTGTATCGATTATCACTCTGAAATTATTTTATTCATCTATTTATATATTTACTTGTTTATTTTATATCCTCCTAACTAAAATGTAAGTTCTAAAACAGCATGGACCTTGTCTGTTTTATGCCCTAATTTACCCCCAGCTCCTACTACAGGACCTGACACTTATTAAGCATTCAATAAATATCCACTAAATGAATGAACAAATGAATGAATGAAATATATTGCTATTAAGTGGGTAGGATCTAGTGTAATCAGTGGAGTTTCCAACGAAAGGTCATATTTGAGCCGGTTCTTACAAAATTGATAATTTACTAAGCAGAAAAGACTGGGTTGAGTAGGAGAAATATTATTTCAGGTACAGAAAATAGTTTTTTTTAAAGGCATGGAGGCCTAAAGTCTTAATCTTCAGATAGAATATTCTCTTGTTATTTTACTTATTATTTCCACATATTTGATGCTACTCAGTGCAGAGTTTATGTATTTTAGTTTAAGTCTAGTATTAATGCTTTAATTATACAATCTACTATACTACTCAGAAATTTTTTTCATTTGTCAAAAGTTGGTCTGCACGCTATTAAATTCCTTATTATACCTGAGTAGTACTACATGGTATATGTACATGTGTGTGTGTGTATACAAATATATACATACACACATTTTATATATCACATTTTCTTTATCCACTCATAAATTTATAGGCACTTAGGTTGATTCTACATCTTTGCAATTGTGCTACGATAAACATTCCAGTGCAGGTGTCTTTGATAAAATTACTTCTTTTCTTTTGGGTACATAGCCAGTAATGAAATTGCTGGATCAAATGGTAAGTCTACATTTATTTCTTTGAGGAATCTCCATAGTGTTTTCCATAGAGGACACACTAACCTGAAATCCCACCAATAGTGTATAAGTTTTCCCTTGTCTCTCCAACCATGCCAGCATCTATTGTTTGCTGACTTTTTAATAATGGCCATTCTGACAGGGGTTAGTTGATATTTCATTGTGGTTTTAATTTTCATTTCCCTGATAATTAGTGATGTTAAGCATTTAATCATATGTTTATTGGTTATTTGCCTATTTTCTTTTGAAAATCTTCTGTTCAGGTCTTTTGCTCACTTTTTAATGGGGTTTGTTTTTCTCTTGCTGATTTGTTTGAGTTATTTATGTATTCTGGATATTAGCCCTTTATCAGATGTATAGTTTGCAAATGTTTTCTCCCATTCTGTAGGTTGTCTCTGTACTCTGTTGATTATTTCCTTTGCTGTGTAGAAGCTTTTTAATTTAATTAAGTCTCATTTATTCATTTTTGTTGTTGCTATATTTACCTTTGGGGTCTTAGTCATAAATTCTTTGCCTAGGCTGATGTCTATAAGAGTTTTTCCAAAGTTTCCTTCTAGAATTTTTTTTTGGTTTTATGCATTACATTTAAGTCTTTCATCCGTCTTGAATTATTTTTTGTATATGGTGAGAGATAGGGTTCTATTTCATTCTTCTGCATGGCTCTCTCCAAATATCCTGGCACCAATTATTGAACAGGGCTTCCTTTCTCCATGTGCATGCGGTTGTCTGCTTTGTCAAAGATCAGTTGATTGTAGGTAGATGCTTTCATTTCTGGGTTCTCTATTCTTCTCACTTGGTCTATGTCTCTACTTTTATACTAGTACCATGTTGTTTTGGTTACTATAGCCTTGTAGTATAATTTGAAGTCAGGTAATGTGATGCCTCCAGGTTTGCTCTTTTTCCTTAAGATTGCTTTGGGTATTGGATTCTATTTCAGTTCCAAATGAAGCATGGAATTATTTTCTCTAAATTTGTGAAATAAGATGCTCTTATTTGGATAGGGATTGCATTGAATCTGTAAATCACTTTGGACAATGTGGACATTTTAATAGTGTTGATTCTACCAATCCGTGAGCATGGATGTTTTCCCATTTGTTTGTGTCATCTATAATTTATTTTATCAGTGTTTTGTAGTTCTCCTTGTAGAGATCTTACATCTCCTTGCTTAAGCACATTCCTAGGTATTTTATTTTCTTTGTAGCTATTGTGAATAATATTGAGTCCTTGATTTGATTAATTGCTTGACAATTATTAGTGTATAGAAATACTACTGATTAGTGTACATTGTGTAACCTGAGATACTGCTGACATTGTTTATCAATTTTAGGAATCTTTTGGTGGATTCTTTAGGGTTTTCTAGACATAAGATCATATTATCAGCAAAGATTGTTTGTTCTCCTCTTTCTCAATTTGGATGCCATTTATTTCATTCTCTTGCCTGACTGTTCTGCCAGGACTATATTGAATAGTTACAGTTCTGAGGGGGAATGCTTTCAATTTTTTCCCACTCAGTATGATGTTGGCTATGGATTTGCCATATATGACATTTATTATTTTGAGGTATATTCATTCTATGCCTAATTTTTTGAGGGTTTTTATCATAAAAAGGTGCTGGATTTTATCAAATGCTTTTTGTACATCTATTGAGATGATAACATGGTCTTTGTTTCTGCTTCTGTTTATGTGGTGAATCATGTTCATTGATTCATATATGTTAAACCATCCTCACATCCCTGGTATGAAACTCACTTGGTCATGTTGAATTATTATTTTTTGATGTGCTGTAGAATTTGATTTGCTAATATTTTCCTAAGGATTTTTGCATGTATGTTCATAAGGAATATTGATCTGTAATATTCTTTATTTGTTGTGTCTTGTCCTGGCTTTGGTTTCAAGGTGATACTGGCTTCATAGAATGACTTAGGGAGGATTCCCTCCTTCTCAACGTTATGGAATAATTTCTGGAAGACAGCTGCCGATTCTTCTTTGTAAGTCTAGTAGAATTCAGCTGTGAATCTGTCTGGTGCAGGCTTTTATTTGTTGTTGTTGGGAAATTGTTTATTACTGCTTTAATCTCACTACTCATTATTGGTTTGTTCAGGATTTCTATTTCTTCCTGATTCAGGCGTGGGAGATTTCATTTTTCCAGGAATTTACACATTTTCTCCAGGTATCCTAGTTTGTTTGTAAAGAGGTTTTCATAGTATTCACAGATGATATTTTGTATTTCTGCAGTATCAGTTGTAATGTCTCCTTTTCATTTCTGATTGAGCTTATCCATGTGCTTTCTCTTCCATTTCTGGTTAAACTGGCTAATGAGATATTGATTTTATTTATCTTTTCAAAGAACCACCTTTTTATTTCATTGATCCTTTGTATTGTTTTCTTGGGTTTCCATTTCATTTAGTTCTGCTCTGAGCTTTGTTATTTCTTTTCTTCTTCTGACTTTGAGTTTGCTTTGTCCTTTTTCTAGTTCCTTGAGATGCAACATTAGGTTGCTAATTTGTGATCTTTCTGTCTTTTTGATGTAGGCATTTAAAGCTATGCATTTTACCCTCAGGACTGATTTTGATGTATTCCACAGATTTTGATACCTTGTGTCTCCTTTGTTATTCAGTTCTAGGAATCTTTTGATTTCCAACATAATTTCATCATTGTCCCAAGCATCATTCAGCAGTAGGTTGTTTAATTTCCATGAGTTTGTGTATATTTACGTGTTTCTCTTGAAATTGATTTCTATTTTTATTCCACTGTGGTCTGAGAAGATACACAGTACAATTTTGATTTATTTTTTTTTTAATTTGCCAAGACTTGTTTTGTGGCCTAAGAGATGATCAATCTTGGAAAATGTTTTATATGCTGATGAGAAGAATGTATATTCAGTGGCTTTTGTGTAGAACGTTCTGTAAATATCTGTTAGATCCACTCCAGTTTGAGAGTTGCCCCATTCAGATTCTTTAGCAGTGGTATTTGTCAGCTGGTGACAGCCTGAGTGCAGTCCCAATCATGTCCACAGGTGGCAGCTATTGTTGGGCCACCCAAGTCCCCCAGTGGCATTGGGTCAAGTGGATTCTGCCTACAGATCTCATGAGAGTGGCCAGCTTCCCTTCTCTCTCCTCCCACAATGGCTAGCAGGGGTGATGAGGAGGCAGCAGCAACAGATCTGAACCCTGGGTAGAGGCAACATTTTGGGTCTACAATTTTTAAAATGGTGCCAGCTGTGGCACCCAGGGTTTGTGAGCCAGTGGGTCACTGGTGTTCCCTCTCTCCAGAGCAATGCCACTGCAGTCTCCAGAGAGTTCCCCATGTCAGTCCTGTGGCCTTCTGTAGTGGAGGGACCCTCCTCCTACTAAGACAGCAATGATCATGGGGGAGAATGTGTACTTCCAGGATTCTCTTTTCTGTGCCTTCCCCACGTGTGCACTTGTCTTACCTGTGTACCTTCAAACTGCAGAACAGGTCACCTCTCTTCCTTCTTCACTCTGGGTGCCTACTCTTGCCTCTTTTGATTCACACTGCTCTCATATGATTAATCTGAGGGTGGATATCCATTTGCCACCTTGAATCCTTTCCATGAGAGCAGCATGTGCAAGCTGCTTCTAGCTTGCCATCTTGGCCTCTTCCTGAATTTTCAAGTAAAGCAATTTAGAGCAATGTTCCCTGTTATCACTACAAAGAAACTCAAATTATTAGGATTTAATTAAGCAAAAACAATTTGCTGACCATAGGCTGGTATTGTTAGACTTGCGCTTATTGAAAGAGTTACAATGATGCTACATTTGGTAAAAAGTTGATGCAGGGAACTGCTGTTTAAATAAACATTAGGCTAATAATTCCTTTAAAAATTTCTTGATAGGTTGAACTCCATCTGCTTTATTCATGATAGGAAATAACAGAGATTAGTGATCTCCTATTAAAAGTATTTTTAGGGAATTGGATACAATTTGTGAAGCACTAAAAGGCATTTCTTATGCATTATAAGTTATATGGTAATTAATAAAAGCATTCATAAAAAATTCCCAGTTTCTCACTAAAGGGAAAATAAATAATAAATAAATTCACAGAATTGGATTAGGGATTGATGTTCTCTTTTAAAATTGACATTTGAAGTGTTTCTGGTAGTTAGCTATATACCGTTCTAACTAGTGAAATGTGAAGTTTAGGAATGAAGCAATTGTTTAGAGTTTTTATCATCAGCCTGTTGAAGGACTTTTCCTTCTTCAATGAAATTGTTTGTAGTCATGAACCCAGGAACATTGTTGGGTTTAGGGTATATGAATAAATAATGAGCAAACCTAATAATAAAAAACAGGATGCTGAACAAAATGTGTCTTTCCTGGGATCCTATTTTGGGCAAAAAGGAATCTGGCATCAACCATTCTAAGGACTTCCCATTTTACTAGCAAGTTCCTCCCTTTTTCCTTCATAATATTCTCAATCATTACACACATACACACACACACACACACACACACACACACACAGAGATACACATATAACATACCCACTCACATATATACATACTGAAGAATGTAGTATTAGGGTACACAAAGATGGTAAGTACAGTTTTATAGTTTGTTCACTGTATAAAACTCCCATAGCCATGGGGACAAGGCCAGCTGATAATGAAATCTTGCTCTGTTCATTAAACCTTGATCTTGTGTCCTGGTTAAAGACTACATCAACCCTGACGGACAGGACAGGCTCATGGTTAGCATGAGTAGAAAGAAAGATAAAACAAACAAACAAACAAAAACTTCCTCATTCAGGAGAAATTGACCTCAATGATGTTTACCTTTGAAAATCGGCAAACCAAAGTAGGAATTTATCAGAGCTATGTAGGTGTGAAAAGGAAATCATCATAATAGTCATAATATCATGGTTCACAGAAAACATGTCAAGATATATACTAAAAATCGTCCACTGAGTTAATGTTGTAATTCATTGCTCCAAATTCAAGTGCTTTACCAAAAATGTGGTTCTTTTTCAAAATAAATAAATAAATAAATAAATAAATATATATATATATATATATATCTCCTGTTTGGAGTTTGGTAAGCTTCTTGGACATGTGTTAATCTGGAAAATTTTCAGTCAATATTTCTTTAAGTATTTTTGCCTCATTGTATCTCTCCTCTCCTTTTTGGATTTCAATTACATATATGTGAGACTGCTTGAAACCAAAGGTAATTTAATCTCTGTTAATATTTTATTTTAATCCTTTTCTCCCTTGTGTCAGTGTGAATATTACTATTGTCCTGTCTTCAAGTTCATTTGTTCTTTCATATTTACTAATCTGCTTTTAACTCCATGCAATAAATTTTGTTTCAGACATTATAATTTTTAGTTCAATGATTTCTATTTGATTTCTTTTGTAAAGTTTATTTTTCTCTCCTGAAATTTACCACTCTTTCTCCTAATATACCCATCTTTTCCTGTAGATTAACATAATTTTCATAGTTATTTTGAATTTGTTGTCTCCTAATTCTAACATCTAGGTTGACTGTAGTTCTGTTTCTATTAACTGCTTTTCTCCTAATTATGGATCACATTTTCAAGCTTCTTTACCTCACTATTAATGTTTTTTTTAAATATATATTCTAGGCATTGTAGATGTTACATTGCAGAGACTGGATTCTGTAATCTTTTTCTGAGAAGCGTTGAGATATATTCTGTGACCAAGAACTTGGTCTTATGAAGGCATGGATCTAGGTTTTGTTAGGGTGGGTCTATTTTAGTTTTACCCTCTGTCTAGGGTATATTCTTTGTTTCAGTTTTTGTATGCTTTCTATTGCTTTTCAACACTTTCAAATCATTGTTGTTTTGCTGTTTTTATTTTGTCTGAAGTTTATAACCATTATTGTCAAAATATATATTAATATAAACTACCAGAATTTGGGAATTTCCAGTTGTTTACTGTCCCATCAAAGTCCTTACCCTGACATAAAAAATCCCTCATTAATTTGATCCCTGTTAGTGCTCTGATATCACCTCCTAACACTCTCCCTTTCACTCATTCAGTTCCAGGAACACAAGTGTCTGCCTGTTTCTTTTTTTATTATTATTTTAGCATATTACGGGGGTATAAATGTTTAGGTTACATATATCGCCTTTGCCCCACTGAAGTCAGAGCCTCAAGCATGTTCATCCCTCAGACAGTGAGCACCACACCCATTAGGTGTGAATATACCCATCTCCTCTTCCCCCTCCTACCTGCCCGACACCTTATGAATATTACTAGTATATGTGCACATAAGTGTTGATCAACTAATACCAATTTGATTGTGAGTACATGAGGTGCTTGTTTTTCCATTTTTGTGATACTTCGCTTAGTAGAATGGGCTCCAGCTCTATCCAGGATAATGCAAGAGGTGCTAGATCACCATATTTTTTGTGGCTGAGTAGTACTCCATGGTATACATATGCCACATTTTATTAATCCATTCATGTATTGATGGGCACTTGGGTTGTTTCCATATCTTTGCAATTGTGAAGTGTGTTACTATAAACATTCTAGTGCAGATGTCTTTTTTATAGAATGTCTTTTTTTCCTTGGGTAGATGCCCAGTAATGGGATTGCTGGATCAAATGGCAGTTTACTTGTAGCTCTTTGAGGTATCTCCCTATTACTTTCCATAGAGGTTACACTAGTCTGCCTGTTTCTTGAATGGACTGAGAAGTTCTTGCCTCAGGAACATTACACTCATTGTTCTCTTGCCCCCAACACTCATTGCAAAACACTGTCATGACTCACTCCTTCACTTCATTCAGATTTTTGCTGAAATGTATCCTCTGCCTAGAGGCTTTCCTTGGATGTCCTAAGTAAAATACCAAAGTTTACATGCACTTTTTAATCTTTCTTTCCTTCTTCTTTTTCTCTTTTGCTTTTATCAGTGTCTAACATATCGTGTATGTGTATGTGTGTGTGTGTGTGTGTGTGTGTGTGTGTATGCACACCTTTGACCTTTGAATAATGCAGAGGCTAGGGATGCTGAACGCTGCATAGTTGAAAATCCACAAATAATTTTTGACTCCCTAAAATTCTAACTACTAATAGTTTTAATGATAACATAAACAGTCAATCATTACATAGTTTGTATGCTATATGCATTATATACTACATTCTTACAATAAAGTAAGCTAGAGAAAAGAAAATATTATTGAGAATAACAAGGAAGAGAAAATATATTTACATTCATGAAATGGAAGTGGTCTTCATCCTCATTGTCTTCATGTTGAATAGACTGAAGAGGAGGAGAAACAGGAGGGGTTGGTTTTACATTCTCAGGAGTGGCAGAGGTGAAAGAAAGTCCACGTAAATTGGACTCAGGTAGTTCAAACCTGTGTTGTTCAAGGTTCAACTGCATATATTTCATCTATTTATTCATTATTGTCTCTCTCTGCTATTAGAATGTAAGGTACATGATGGCAGATATTTTTTTCTTCTGCTTTGGTTTACTGCTTTATCTCTAATATTTGCTGTATTCCCAGTATTGAAAATCAAGTTCCTGGACTACAGAATATATTCAAAAATATTTTTTTACTCATTCATTAATGAATTAATGAATGAATAACTGATGCCTGTTATTATCTGCTACTGATACCTACATGCTTTCTAGAACATGCCTGCTAGGAGGGAAGAAAAGAAATTTTATAAGAAATTATAAGGTCCATTTCAGGAAAGAGAATGCAGCTGCTAGCTTCTTTTGTACCTTCCTGGCCTATATTCCCTGCTTAATCACACACATCACCAGGCAATATGATACAGACCATGAAGTTCTGAATTTGACAAAATGGATTATTTTCAGCATTCGTTTTCCAAAATTGGCAAGAAATCTCTTCTTTCCTTCAACAGAATAAAATTTCATTTTTATTGTTATTGAATATATGAGAGGTAGTGTGACTAAGCATTTAAGGAAACATCCTATATATACATGCATGGTTTAATTAAATGCTCACACAGAGCCAGGTAAATAGTATACTAACTAAGTCAAATAAATTGTGTAATGGACAATTTTTTCACCATTACAGAATAAATAAAAGTGAAGGTTGTTTCTCAGTGGATAATTTGTTCATGTATATTTGCATAGCTCAAAAGATTTTAACTTTAAAAATAAAACTTTTCTACTATCCAACACTTCTCTACAGGTTTTCTTGAGCCATGAAAACTAACAGTATTTAAATAACTAGAATTTTCTTTCAAGAAGCCTAGTCTGAGAAGTGATTATTTGGGATCAGTTGAAAAATACAGTAGCACCTGATTCTTATTGGAAAGATTAAGTTTTGAGTGTCTTTGGGAGGAAATGTTCACCTTTGCAATCACTTAGGAGGGTTCAAATATGACTGGTATTTTTATTTTATAGTTCATAGAGCACAGAACACATAAATCTAGCCAGACCAACATGATGCTACCATTTTGGGCTGGAAAAAAATATATCAAACACCAAACAAGAATTGTCGTTTATGTACAAGACATAATAGTTGGCAGTGTGGAATATGTATTCTAAATGTCCATTGGTTATTTTCTTGGTTTTTTGTTGTTGTTGTTTGTTTGTTTTTTGAGACAGTGTCTCACTTTGTCATCCAGGCTGGAGTACAGCGGCACAACCATAGCTCACTGTAACTTGAACTCCTGGGCTCAAGTGACCCTCCTGCCTCAGCCTCCCAAAGTGCTGGCCATGATTTTTTTTGATATAAAATTTGATATAAAATTCCTTTTGGTTATGATTATTACTATTAAGAAATATGTTCATACTTCTTACACTGTTGGTTGCTATTGATAGCATAGTGGTAATTGATAAGAAATTATAAGGTCCATTTCAGGAAAGAGAATGCAGCTGCTAGCTTCTTTTGTTTCTTATCAAATAATAACAACTTTATTTTTCTCATAATATTTTTTAATCAGGTAACTGATTTTAAAACTTTAGAATTATGGATATAAATGACTTCTTTCTTTCTTTCTTTCTTTTTCTTCTGAAACTACATAGCTAAAGATTAAAAAAATATTGTGTATGAATATTTTAATGTGGGACCTAAATTATTATAGGGAATGCCTATGAATGGATAGTCTTGAATTATCATTCATTCAGGGAATTGGCTATAATCATAGAGAGCAAGTTTTAACATATGTAATTGTAAGATTGTGCCAACTACATGTAATAAAGGAAAAAATAATATTCTTTGAAAGATAATGCAAGATAACTCTAAAAGTTAGATTTGCCTTTAACTAGAAATTGGAGTGATTCACTCTTATATCACTCATTTAAACACTTTTTGTTCCTGCTTGTTTTAAGGTATGAAAACATTTCTTATAGCCCTTCATAATTTAAACTTATAAGTTAATTTTACACATAGGAATGAAAGAAAGAAGGTACAATCCAAAGGGAGAAAGAAGGGACTGAAATGAAAACTAATAATCAAATAAAATAGCTTACTTTTATTTAGCCATTGTTATGGCAGAGTTCTAAGAACTGAAGGGAAAATTAAAGCTTAGAGAGGTTAGATATCCTCCCAAAAGCCATCTAACTACCAAGCAGAATAACTCAAACCCTGGACTGACTTTTTTTTCTGTGTGGGTTGTGCGTGTGTATGCACACATGTATGTACATGCATTTTTTATAGAATATTACATATAGGAGTCAACTGTCATTTGAGGTTGCCCAACATCTTTTGAAGACCATATTTACATTTTGATAATGTTCCACATATTGGCTCCCACCATCCCAAAATAGAATCCAGAAAACTTATTTTCCTGGTATCCCTTTTAGCTAGTGATTTTGCAGATAAACCAACCTGAGACTTCAATTCAGAACCATGTAGCATAAGGAAACAGGCTCTGAGTTGGCCATGCATTGTTCTGGCCTAAGTCATGACAGAGGCATCTAGTCTTGGGAATCAGCTACAGCAGCACGATAGATTCGAGTTCCTGGCAACCAGTGTACGTACAGGCAGAGCAGCAGCAGCATTGACAGCAGTTTCCTCATCAGTCCAATTCTGTGGTATGTTTCTCAGTATTGTTGCTGGAAGATTATCTTCAAGTCTATTTATCTTACACTTGGCAACAATTCTATCAACTACGTAATGTCATTTAATAGATCCATTTTCTACTTCAACTAGCCAGAGTGGAGTTGGGTGCTTGTATTAATAGTTGACAACTGACTGATATAACCACATTATATAGCATCCATGGATGCTTTTCAAAAGCTGTTAATCCAACTCTTTTAAAATCTAGGAGTAAAACATTATAATAGACCATTATCTCATGGTTAAGGGATGTCTCATTTTATCTTCAATGAATTAGAATGGACATTGGTTAGTCCTTTCTAAGAGTTTAAATTGAAAATGAAGTCTAATCCAAAAATGCAATACATTTCATTTAACTTAAGCTATTTATAAATCAAGTGCCATAGTCAGTTAATACTTATTATTTATTATTGTCATTAGGAATTACAGAAAAAAGATAAAATGCAATCTATTGCCATAGAAATATTAAATTTTTTAATAATAAGCATAACTAAGAATTCTATATGCATTTTAAAATGCCAAGCATTTAAAGGTCAGGCTCTAAATATATAAGGGGATAATATCTTATTCTCTAATAATACAATTGCCGTAAAACTAGGAAGCAATAGCCTCTGCCATAGCTCCCAAAATGCTCCACAATGAAACTGTTTAATCTCCATTTAATGGGAAAAATACTATAAAATTCATTTATTTTAAATCAGAGATTAACAACGGAATTCTTCTTAAGTCTAATAATGGGGGCATGTGGTGAAAAAGCAACTTCATTTCAAGGCACTCAAAATACTTCACAAATAGCATTCTATGATTGAGAAAAGTAAGGCAATATTAGAGATGGTGATAATAATTTCACTATAACACATGACAAAAAAGACACATAAAACCAGTCAGAATTCCAAGCTTTATAATTCTGATCAACACATCGATGTACTAGATAACCTGGACCCTGGCCTATATTGATTATCCTTTTTCTTCATAAACAAGTCAAAACAGTGGATCGATTGACTAACACATGTGTGCCCATTAAGCATTTGACATTTTAAAATAAAATATATAGAAAACAAAACAACGGAAAAACTACAACCTGAATATTGTTCATAAGCAACTTTAAATGTGTGGATGACATCACAAAAGTGGGAGCATTACAATTTTTTTCCAACTGGCAATGGCAATAATGGTCTATTATAAATAAAAGCAGTAGAATGCCAACTAAGAAATGGAAAAGGACTGACAGTTAGAAAATCATCATTTTCACAACCATCATAATAGTAACTTGTTCAGGAAAACTCTACCAATGGATTCTAATTGTTTTATTGAATGGGAGTATGCTGAGGAGAAGGATATATTCTCAAAACATCTACCTATAGATTACTAATTTGTTAATTACAAAGGGAGAAAAGATTCCTCTATAGTGAAGAAATTTGGTAGACACAACTTAATCTATGGTAAAGGAGTACATTTAAAGACCACATGAAGAACCTTTTGCTGTTTCTGCTGATAAATAAATGTCAATGTCTATTCAACTGAACCTGAAGACTAACCCCATCAAATGGCTGCAATGAAATTGACATGGATGGAACAGTTAGTAATTCTGCCATGACTTTTTTATTTTTCAAAATGCTCATAGTTGTATTTTTTAGCTGATTTATTATATTTCATTGAGCAAACCACACAAAGCCTTAGTTGACATTTATCAGCTATAGAGTGTATAGTGTCAAAAAGGTTTCAGTTATCGCATGTCTAAAAGCCTTAATTCCCCTTTTATAATTATGTTGACATTTCAAGGAAAGCACCATAAAATAAAGAGTCCTACTGAGATAGACACATGCTGTATTCTAGAGTGTTAAAGCTTTGGCAAGGATAACTTCAAATAAATAACACCAGCAGTTGGGCCCAACAGCAAGCATATGTGCATGTCCCTCCTACATACCCTCCATTGATGATTGCTATTCAATTACTATGCTAGTTTTTTTTTCTTTCTTAGTAAAACTTGGTAGCGAGTTTAAGGAGTTCCTATGAATTTTGATACTATAAGGTATTTTGGGGATTTTGCTTGTTTGGTTTCATTATTATTCCTTAGCAGGTTGAAGACCAGAGTTCCTCCTTATAAAAGTGAACATGAAAACTATTCTAACCTTTCTGCTATATAAAAGGCCTTCATTATTAACTTGATTGTCTCACACTTGTATTTAGCAGGACATTTGATTAGACAGACAATCTGAGAGTATCCTGTCCACTCTGTAAAAACTGGTCTCTCTAACATTCAAGATAGTCCTATGGACTGAAAGTAAAGACAGGAAAGAGTAGGAAAGAGAGAAATTCCTTATGCAAGGTGAACCAATGTCATGATAGGAGCTAGTCATTATAAAAATTGGGTGACACCAAGTTATTTACCTCCTTATTTCATTGAGCATCCTATTAACTAAAAATATGTACAGGATATATATTTCTAAGAAAAAGTCTTAACACTGAGCAATTACTGCTATTATGTATATGTATGTATGTATGTATATATATATGAGACAGTTTACATATATTGTAGGGCAAGAAATAATTTTTCCTCTACTCTTAGTTCTTTGCTGTTATGGACTTCTGTAACAAAAGACAGATTAACAAGAGAAAAACAAAAGTTTATTGACATGTATACTCCATGTATACATGGGAGATACCCATGGAATGAGTACTTCTCCAAGTGGTAGCTTAGAAGTACAGCTTGTATAGCATTTCAACAAAGAGCACTAGATTTTTAGAGAAGTGACAAGACAAAGGCAAAGGCTTTGAGTTTCCATGGGTAGCAAATTGTGGGAAGGCAAATAGATAAAGGTTAGTTAATAAAGCTGGTTAATGGAGATTCCTCCGGTGCTATCTCCATGCTGATTAGGGTCTAAAGCTGTCTTTTGTGATCAGTTCTGTCCTTCCTGGTAAAGACGGGAGGAGGACAACTTTGTTTTGGTAAATTTATATTCTGCTTTTACGCAAATAGGAGGAGAGCAGAGGGATTTTCTTGTGTCTGTTTCTTCTCAATTGCCTTCGGCTCAAAATAATCCTTATGCCATAGTGGCATATTGTGGGGTGACATATTCTGGTTTCCTACAGTATTCTCATTTAATCCTAGAAATAGCCCTATGAGATGTGCTCTCATTATTCCTGTTTTACAGATGAGGGTATTGAGGGTAAGAGGTTTTCTATAATTATTTAATATGTGACCAAGTAGTCTAAAATCTCATAGTCTAAATCCAGACCCTGTGCTCTTCATTGCTCTGTATTATAGATTTTGGCAAGAATACTCATACTCTAGCAGTTTACTTTCTATTTACTATAAATTCAAGTTTAGAAAGCAGATATTAAGAATAACAGATCTATGAAAGCCTAATATATACACAAATCTTAAATAATAATGTCAATAATAACTAACAAAAATTGAACAGTTAAAGCTGCCAGCTAAAACACTCAGTATTTTATCAAGTAACAGCAGCCAAATTCTTTAACGAAAGGTATATTTTTAGAACAATGATAAACTAAGTTTGTCACCCAAGAATGTAATTTTTGTGTGAGCACAAAGTGAAAAGCATGTAAAGAATCAATATGAGGAGACTTTGACATATTTCTCTCAATATTTGATGGGCAAAGGATACAGAAACTAAGTAAGGTAATGGAGCATCTGAATAGTGAAATAAGGATGATCTAATACAGTTTTTCTCTGAATGGTGTGGGATGTGAGTAGATGCTATAATAAAAAAGAGTTTCATGGTCAAATATATTTGGTAAATACTAAAAAGTTAAATGATTTTTTAATTGCAGAGATTCACAGGCTTTTAATATACTAATATGTATTAGAAAACACCCAGAAGTAGATTGAATCAGCCATGTTTCCCACAAATATTTGGAAAACCTATAATTTATTTATTTCCCCCAGCTTTATTGAGGTATAATTGACAGAAATTGTATATAGTTAAGGTATACAATGTGATGTTTTAAGTATATATTGTGAAACTATTACCACAATTAAGCTAATTAACATATCCATCACCTCATGTAGTTAGCATTTTTTTGTTATGAGGATACTTAAAATCTACTTTATTAGCAAATTTCAAGATTATGGTACATTAATATTAACTATAGTTACCATGCTGTACATGAGATCTCCAGAACTTATTCATCTTATAACCATATGGATACTTTTTATTTTTTAATGAAACACCTTAAGTACCACAGAATATATCTTGAGTACCACAAATCACTTAAAAAAAACCATATATGTATATGTATGACTCCATAACCAGAAAACAGAGAATACACCTTATTTTTGAGTGTCCATGGAACATTTCCAGGAGTAACCATGTAAGAGGCAACAGAGAAAGTCTCAATAACGAACAAACGGAAAAAGGAAGACTCATGTCCTGGACTTGAAGGTAGGAATACTGGATTGAATGTATGCATCCGTTTTTATTCATTCCCAGTCCCCACTTTTGTCCCTCCACATACAATTGTAAAGTTTGGATTTTTTAAAGCCATAAAAGCAATAAAACTAGAAGGAAGATGGATGGGTGATAAATGACTTAACGAACTGGAGAAAACTGAATCCAAACCTACAGGTGAGGAAAGTCTACAGCCAATCCAATTAACACCACAGAATCCCACAAGACTCAGGAATTGGCAGCAGCAAATGTCTTGGAAGTGAAGAGGAAGAGGATTGTAAAATAAGGAGAATAATTTGAAAACTTCCTTAAGAAATAGAATCATGAAAAAACTTCCCATCCCAGCAAAAGAAAAAAGGTTCATTTTTTGGAGCATTTAAAACAGAAGTCCTCTGTATAGGAGAATAGCAGGGACAATTGGGTGGGGTTAGCATACCCAAAATAAAGGGGACTGAATGAACAATTGCTTCCCTTGCTGAGCAATTCCCTCCCAGCCACTTCAACCCCTCTGGCTCCAAGATGGTTGGCAATATTTACCCGCAGTCAGGAAATGCAAAGCAACTTCCCTGTAGAAACTGGCCAGAGAACAAAGTCAAGATACAGGTTGAGTATCCCTTGTCTGAAATGCCTGCGGACTAGAAATGTTTCGGATTTCAGATTGTTTTCGGATTTTGGTACAGTTCCACAAACATAATTAGATATTGGGGATGGAACCCAAGTCTAAACATGAAATTCATTTATGTTTCATATATATGATATACACATAGCCTGAAAGTAATGTTATATAGTATTTTTAATAATTTTGTACATGAAATAAAGTTTGTATACATGGACCATCAGAAAGCAAAGGTGTCAGTATCTCAGCCACCCACATGGGCAATCTCTGGTTGTTTGACATCACCCTCATTTGTGACTCTAAACTTACATGCTACCAATGAGCAATCATTTTCTTACACTTATTTACACATAAATACTTAACAGTAAAAAATATGACACGCCATTAACACAGTGAAAAAATAATATGTGTAGGGTAACTAAGCAGCACAGTAGTATCACCAGAACACCTATATCAGCTGTTAAACGACAGCAACAACAAACAACAGCAGGCCTTCGGTCTCCCCCCATGATGCTGTGTTTTGATTTATAGGTTACCAGACACTGTATTGTATTTTCTTTGGTAAGAGTCTGGGCATGTATGAAAAAGATGCATTGTAGCTGAAGAGGGCTGGGAGGGTCTTTTTTCCCTTGAAGATGCTAAATAAATTATGTGTTGTGCACGCGCATTTTGACCGATCACATGAGGTCAGGTGTGGAATTTTCCATTTGTGGCATCATGCCAGTGCTCAAAAAGTTCCAAATTTTGTAGTATTTCAGATTTTCAGATTAGGAATGCTTAGCCTATAGTGACATCAGTAATTCCCAGAAAATTAGCTCAGTCAATTTAAAGTTGGGCTTAGATTTTCAAATCAGAATTTTTATTCTCCACTTTTAAGGATTACTTGATATTTTAGGAAAGCTTCTAAAGAAGACCAAAGGAAAAAAAATACATCTTAGAGGAGATGGTGACTTTTCATAAATAAGAAATCTGAGAAACATACTATGAAAAAGAAAAAGATAGTATTAAAGTGCTTTAAGAAATTTTTAAAAAATATAAAAATTTTAAAGTGTATGAAGATAAAGTTTAAGAAATCACCCAAAAAAGAGAGCATGTAGGAAATGAGATGGAAATTAAGAGAGAAAATATAAATAACATTAACAGAGAAATCCAGGAAGTCCTATATCTGAATGATAGGAATTTCAGAATAAGATCAGAGAGAAAATGGAGGGGAAGTAATCATAAATAATTAAAAAATATTTTCCAGAAATAAAGGACATGACCAAAAGGGGCTGCTGGGTGCAGCACACGACATTTGAGATAAAATACACAGCCAGGCACATTATTATTCAATTTCAAAACACTGAGAGCAAAGAAAAGATTTTGTAAGCTTCCAGAAAGAAAGGAAAAAGTCACGCACAGAATATCAGGCTTCAGGATGACATTCAACTTAACAGTAACATTAGAAATGAGAAAACAGGGTAGTTACCTACCACCCAGACAAACCGTCAGTCAAGATGAGGTTTAAAAAATGTCATCTTAAGAATTTCAAGATCACAATTACTTCTTATAGGCATTTTCCCAGTAACCTACTAGAATATACACTCTACAAAAATGAGAGAGAATATTTTTTAAAAGAGGAAGATGTGGTATGCAAGATATAAGAGATCCAAAACAGAAGAAGAGAGATGAACAAAACCCCAAGGAAGACGGTGAAGGAAGATCCTAGGACAACTTGTGGGAGAGAGCATAAATTGGGATCCATGAGAAAGCTTCACGTGAGAGTTCTCTGAGAAGACGAAATAAATTGAACACCAGGTGTTTCAACCTTGAGAAGAGATTTTGTTTAAGTTAGTGCAAAATTTTCTTCCTTAAAGAAAGAAAAATTAAGAACACTTTTCTAGATGACTCAGTTATAGCATTGTCATAGTCTTGATAGAGTAAGAACTGAATGTTAATCAAACCCAAATTATGACATAACTATATTTACTGGTTGGGAAGGGTGTGTGAGGGTGTTGAGAGTGTGCGTGTGTGGGGGGGGGGAGATAATTCTCATCTTCCATAGTGGAAAGTCCACAGAAAGCACCTTTAAAACTGAAAAATTAAGAAACAAAAATAAAAGTATGCTATTTAGCGCTATGGAGGTACGTACTGTAAGAATCAGCTGAAAAAGTTAAAAGTAGTTGCTTTCGTGGAAATGTAATTGAGGGGAGGGGCAGGGGATTGTTGTTAATGCTCTTGCTTTAAATAAATCTCATACAGATGCTCCTCAGCTTACAGTGGGATTATGTTCCCATATATCTCATCATAAGTTGAAAATATATTGAGTCGAAATGCATTTAATATATCTGACCTACCAAATATTATCACTCAGCCTAGACTAGCTTAAAGGTATTCAGAACACTGTCATTAGCCTACAGTTGGACAAAATCATCTAACACAAACCCTATTTTGTAATAAGGTGTTGAATATCTCATCTAATTTATTGAATACTATATTGAAAGTAAAAAACGGAATGGTTGTATGGGTACTCAAAGTACAGTTTCTACTGAACGCCCATCCCATTTCACACTACTGTAAAGGAGAAAAATCATAAAGTGAACTGTTACTAAGTTGGGGACTGCCTATACAAGTATGAAACTCTTTATGTGCATGAATAACTGTTTAAACTATTCTAAATATCTCGTTTTTCTTTTACTATACATCTAGAATAAATAAGAGTAAAATAAAAAACAACATCAGTAAGCAAAACCATCTCACTCAAAAATTTAAATATATTGTCCTAAACAATTCAAGTATTTGAGAAAATAAAAATCATTATTACAGGATATATAGAAAATAATGAGACAAATGTATTTCAAAACTTATGCCATGGGCCAAAATTATATCTAGAGGAGATTTTATAGCTTTATGTATTTGTGTTATTAAAAAAATAAATTAAGCATTTATTTCAAGAAGTTATAATTATGAAAATAAACCTAAGAAAGCAAAAAGAAGGACTCAATAAAGATAAAAGTGGAAAATAATACATTAGAAAACAAATACAGTAGAAGTAAAAACATAAAATCTGTCTGCTTGGGGAAAATAAATCAGTAAATAATTTAATCAAATAAGGAAGATAATGCATATTCAGAAAATTAGTTATGAGAAAAAGGAAACAACTACAGATACAGAAGATACAAATATATGAAACCAGAAAACTCTATAGTAATGAATTTAAAATCTAGATAAAATGAAACTTTCTAGGTAAATATGAATCACAAAAGTAACTTAATTAAACCAGTAACAATGAATATAATTAGCAAATTGGTCAAAGATTTACCCTGCAAAAACATGTAAAGACCAGATGGCTTAGTAAAGAATTCTTACAGACTTCAAGAGAAAGCTATTTCTGATGCTTAGAAATTATTCCATATTATAAAAAAAGAAAGAAATCTTTCAATTTCCTTTTTTTAAGAAGTCAGTACACTGATGCCAAAATCTGACAAATGTAATACACAAAGATAAATTTTAAACAGTCTCATATATTAATATTAATGTAAAATTTTTTTGACTTTACAATTTATACCTGTTTATATCAATAAAAGCCACATAATGTTTAAGAGTAAAATAACAAAAGCATTTGAATTAAAGTAAGAAAAAATAAAAGGCTGTTTGTTATATTCTCTATTATTTAAAATTTTCTGTGCCTACTGATTAGAATCTCTGGGGTAGAACCAAGAATCTGAATTTTAATAAGTCTTGATTTAATTTTGATGCACCTTGAAGTTTGAAATCCATTACATTTAAGTGTGCTTGAAATTTACAATATATCACAATAACATATTTCACAGAATCATGAAAAATAAGATATGTCAACACTGTGAAAGAAGGTTCTTCATAAAGTAAATGTGAAGTTGCTATTGATTTATATCTAAAAAAATCATTCTAGTTTTTAAAATAAAATATTCCTTTTAAAATTTTGTTTTAGAAGTAAGTACTAGCCAAATCAATCAAATAATAGAATTAAAATATGATATGGAAATATTGCAAAAAACGGAGAATCACAATTTTCATTTTATGCAAATTGTATGATTGCATCTATGGAAATCCAAGAAAATCAACTTCAAAAATTATTAGAAACAATAGCAAGGTTCAGAAAACTGTCCATTCATAAATTACAATAGTCAGTTAAATCTATAATGAAAGAAGATGACATCAAAGTTAAATACATAAAATATTAGGAATATATTCAACTGAAGGGGAGCAAGATAAATTTGAAGAAAATTTTAAACCCATCTGTAGATAAATATTTTAAAGAGACTTATAAATAAGAGACATGTATCCTTCCTTGGATAAAACAGACATACTATTTTTAAAATGTCAATTATCTTTAATTAATCAAAAATCCAATACAATCCCCAACAAAATCTCAGTGAAATATTTTTTAAAATCTTGAGGAAATAAATCTAAAGTATTTCTAAAAGAAGAAGCATGTGAGAATAGTGAGTCCAATGTCGAAAAAGACTAATGGGGAACATTGAGCTACCACATATAAAAATGTAACAAAGCATTAATTCAACGAAGTTCTGACAAAGGAAGAGACAAACAAAATATAGAGCAGAATAGAACGTGTCCTTTCTTCAGTGTGGAAAAGGTGGTAGAGTGGACACTTGTTTTTCCCCCTTTGACTTTTCTAACAGAACCGAGATTTTATGTTGTGGCATTCACTCCTTCTCCACATAGTCAATGTGCTTTTAGAACATCTGACCCTGCCATAAGCTCCAAATGTGGATGCTGATTGACACAAGTCCATAAAGGTACCCGGTGCATTCCTTCCCCGGTCACTCATTGTCCTGAATGGGGAGAGCGTGTAATCTAAAGCAATCTAGTAGGCATGACCCTCAGAAGCATTCTTTCTGTCCTTCTTGACAGTGTGTCATGAAGATGTGAAGCTTAGAAGTATAGCTAATTTTCCTCAAAGACAGAGGCTGATCTTAGGACAAAGCAGAAACTCCATGTAGCACATGGGTCTATTACAAGAACCAATGCTGAATTCCATCTGAATCCTGGACTTTCAATTACATGAGTCAATAATCTCCTTCATTTATTTATATTTTTTAAATTTCTCCACATTTGAAGGAAATAATTGCCTTTATTATTGGACTCAGATTGAATCAGAATATCTGTTACTTGAAACTTAAATCATTCTGAGTGATGCACATTTATTATTCAATAACTTGTATTTGGACAACTAGCTTTCCACCTTGCTCCTTATAATAAAATAAATGTCTGTTGAATCTAGTGTTAAAAACCCAGCAATATGCTATTAGAAAATATGAACATGAAATCCCTTTGCAAATTTAGTGCTAGACAAATGTAATGAATTGGACAATGATATTGATGATTCTGACCTTGCATGGGTCTAGGCTAATGAGTATGCATGTGTCTTAGTTTTTAATCAAAAAGGTTTAAAAAGTAAAAAAAAAATACATTTTTAAATAGAAAAAAGCTCACAGAATAAAAATATAAAAAAGAAAATATGTTTGTACAGCTGCACAATATATTTATATTTTAACCAAAATTTTATTACAAAACAGTCAAAAAGTTTAAAGAATTTAAAAGTTTATAAAAAGTTACAGGAAGCTAAAGTTAATTTATTATTGAAGAACAAAGGTTTTTATAAATTTAGTGTAGCCTAAGTATACAGCACATATAAAGTCTACAGTAGTGCACAGTAATGTCCTAGGCCTCACATGCACTCACCACTCACTCGATGACACAACCAGGACAACTCAAAGTCCTGAAAGCTCCAAACATGGTAAATGCCATCTAATGGTTAACCATGTTTTTTTCTCTTTATTTTATATATCATATTTTGACTGTACTTTTTCTATGTTTAGATAAGTTTACCATTGCATTACAATTGCCTGCAATATTCAGTATATTCAGTACAGTAGCATGCTATACAGCTTTGTAGTCTAGGAGGAATAATCTATACCATATAGCCTAGGTCTGTAGTAGGCTATATCATCTAGGTTTGTGGAAGCACACTCTATGACGTTTGCACAATGACGAAATTGCCTAACGCATTTTTTAGAATATAGCCCTGTCACTTGGCAACACATGACTGTACCTTGTGAATGATTTTAGTGACTAATAGCATTTGACCCTGCTTTCTTGTACACTTAGCTTTATGTTTTAATTTTACAACATTTAACAGATATTCCATTTATTCAGAAGATTATTTTTCTTGGAATTGCCTAATCATAAAGCTGTTGAAGTTTGTGAGGATCTGAATCCAATTTGAATTGTAAACAGATAAGAACTGAAATAAAATCTTCACATCAAACTAGGAGAATATGGTATATTAGGTGTTCTGGTGGAAAAGGCAACTTTCATAATGCAATACTAACAACATTGGAGAAAAAATCTAAGACATGGTGAAATAAAGTATCTTAGTCTCTTCATGCTGCTATCACAAAATCTCTTAGACTGAGTAATTTATAAACAACAGAAATTTATTGGTCACAGTTTTAAAAAGGCTGGAAAGTCCAAGATCAAGATGCTAGTAGATTCAGTGTCTGGTGAGGGCCTATTCCTCACAGAGTGTGCCTTCTATGTTTTCTCACGTATCGAAAAAGTCAAAGGAGATCACTCGAGCCTCTTTTACAAGGGCACTAATTTAATTTATTAAAGTAGAACCCTCATGTCTTAATCACTTCCCAAAGGGCCTACTCTTAATACTATCACATTGGGTATCAAGTTGCAACATATGAATTTGGGGGGGACACCAACATTCAGACCATAGCAAAGAGCATACTTTATTTTGCAAATAAAGCATTTAAATTCCCTTCATTCGCCTAAATATATTTAAATGTATACCTATACTATGTGCTACATACTAGTGATATAGTATCAAACCATACAGGGATGGGGAAACTGAGGCCTTCTGATTTCCAGATTCTTCTTTTTTAAGCACCAAAGGAGGCAAGAAAAGCTTCATCTTTCTCTGCTGCAGCCTTTTAATAAAAGGATTTGCTCTGCAAAATTTGGATTAAGTCAAAAGGCCTCACTTAAGGACCTAGAAGGCCCCATTTTGCCTTAAAGCCACAGGTACCCCATCCCTCCACAGTGTTAGTTTGGGCATATTCATTATTGGTAAATAACTGAAAACCTCTGAAGAACTTTAAAATTCTTAAAAATAATTTGTTTCCTGAGCAATTTACATTTTCAGAAGGTTGTTGCTGGTGTGCTAAGGACAACTGCAAAGCCAAACACACACACACACACACACACACACACACACACACACACACACACTTTTGCACATTAAACATCCCCAAATTTAGAAGTTTTGCAAAGCTTTTTCTGTTTTATTATTATTGTTTTATTTCAAATATTATAGGGGTACAAATGTTTTTAGTTACATGTATCAATTTTTTTATGCTTGAGTCAGGGTTGTAAGTGTGCCCATGACCAGGGTAGTGTTCGTTGTACCCGTTAAGTAGATTTTTGCCCACCCCCTCCACTCCCCTCTCCCCTGTTTGATTTCCACTGAGTTTTACTTCCCTCTGTGCACATGTACGCTCATCAGTTAGTTCCAATTTAATTTTCTAAATGGAGAGCTGAGGATAGGAAGTAGTTCAGGACCATTAAACTCTATGCCTTTCATATCACACCAGAGACTTCCATTTCTGATGTCAGGGTGAGGAATTAGTAGAGTAAATGTGGAAATACTGTAACCCTCTCAGACCCAGCCACAGCATCTCTTTGTACTGAGGAAGACTTGCTTTAGTCCCACTTCCTGTTGACCAACATGGCATTATTCAATTTATAATTTTCCTAACAGCCCAGCTTCGTCCCTTGGATACTGATGCCAAAATGCACCTGATTATTACTGAGGGTAATGTGTGGTGGGATGTGTGATATCCTGCAATGAAGAGACATTCTCTGTCCAGAACCATTCTTGGTGCTGGTGTATGCTGTTGAGTCTCACATAACAACTTTCAGGAGTTGAAATTCATCATAGCTCTAAAAGGCATCCATTTCATCCTGCTGCCTTCAGTAGGGTAATATCTCTATGGCACCAAATAGTATGAATTATCATCTTAAAAAATTTTAAGAAAGACTCTGTAAATTTTAAAAGGTTTTTATGTTTTTAAAATATTTTATATATTTAGCAGTAGCTAACATTTATTGACTCTTACTATGTGCCAAAGACTATGCTATGTACAATGCGCTATGTGTTTATTTATAAATACTATGTGCCACATACTATGTATGTGATCTCATGTCACTGGGCCTAGAGGTATGATAGTTGCCCACTTCTAGATAATTTGCCTTCCTTCCCTCCCTCCCCCAACCAACACTGAATCTATGTCATCAGATTATACTACCGTTTACTGCTCCTTCTGGAAGTATTTTACAGGCTTTGGGATCATCCCCCCTTATTCCGTGAAGATTTTGGCTCCTGACTCACTATAGCTGACCATTGAACAACACTGGTTTGAGCTGCGTAGGTCCACTTACACATGAGTGTTTTTTTTTTTTTTCTTAAAACAAACTGAATATACTGGGGGCTGACTTTTCCTATACTTTGGTTTCTAAGGACCAATTTCTAGACTTGAGTATGTGCAGATTTTTGTATATGCAGGGGTCCTAGAACTAATCCCCTGAGTCTACCAAGGCATGACTGTATTGTGCACTACAATATTACTCATGTCATAATTCTTAGTGATGTCTTTAAATGTTTGGATTCTAAGTTTCTGAACCTCACCTCCTTAGATGATCTTGTCTTCCAACTACCTCAGCCATTCCCTCCCATGGTTCATTCCCTAGATCCTTCCATAATCTCAATTTCATGCATCTTGAACCATCACTGTCAGTATTTCTCATTCTCTGCTGGAAGGATCCCAATTCCAAATATCCTTCAACCACGCTAACTTCAACCATCCACTGATTCCACCGCCTTTTCACTATCTGTTTCGTGTTTCATGTCCCTACATATTTCTTTGTCCAATTTAGATACTGTGGCCCATGATTATGATCACTCTTTTTTATGTGCACTTTCTCTCCCTTCTTCTCATTTACCTGGCAAAACATCGACCCTATTTAAATCCAGCACTCTAAGCCCACACTCACACAGCTGAACATAGTGAAGAAAAACACATCTATGCTGACTGGCCTGACTTTAAATTCATGACCACTTAACCTAAAGTCAGACTTTAATGTTGTCCTTCAATCTTTATCTAGTCTCTCTTGCTAGTCTATTCACTACCCCACCCTCCTAAATGGCCATCACATACAGTTTTTTTCCACACCCTCAAAATCTTTATATTCCTTACTCCCTGCTGATGACCTTGCTCCCTTGATCACTAAGAAAATAGAAGCAATGTTTCTCATGCTCCTACCAACACATCTACCTACCTACCTGTGTACATCTATGCCCTTGTATTCTACTTAGAAGTCTATTACTGTGGATGAAATGATCATAATCCTACTCATGTGCAAGCCTCTACCTAGAACTACTATCCTTTCTTACCCAAAGGCATTGTTTCACTAATTCTTGATTCTCTCTTCCACATCAAGTTCCTGTTAAATCATACTCTCTATTGGATCATACCCATCAGCAATTCCAGTTCCATGGCTTTATAGAACACCTGTAAGACTATATCTATAAATTATAAGTCTTTTCTGGTTCTTACACCTGAATTTCCAGTGTGTACTCCCAAATTCCTTCCTGATGTCTCCTTTTTAATATCTATGGGCATCTTAAACCTAATCTATCTAAAATAAAACTCCAGAATTCCACCCCAAAATTTGTAAATCCCATAATTTTCTCCATCACTGTAAATAACAACTTCCTTCTTCTTCAAACAAAAAATCTTATAGTCGTATTTAACACCTCCTTTTCTCTCTCATTCCACATTAAATCCATCAACAAGTCCTCTTGCTTTACCTTCAATTTATATCCAGAATCTGACCACTTCTTACCACCTTCACTGCTACTACCCTTGTCTGAACTGCAACCTATAAGGCTACTATTATCCCCTGAGTGATTGTAGTAGCCTTCTTATAGGTCTTCCCGGTTCTGCCCTTGAATCCTTTGTCTATTCTCAAGATAGTAGGCTGGGTGATCCAGTTAAAATCCAAGTTGAATCCTGTTACTACATTGTTCATTGCTCTACGTGATCTGGCTCCCTACTCCTTCCATGAACTCCTCTCCAGACTGGGTCTCCTCACAGTTCACTGAAAATGTCAAGTAGGCCTCAGGGACATTGATTGCACTTGCTGTGCCCTCTCTGTGGAATGCTCTTCTCCAGATATGCACACAGTTTTCTATCTCACTTATCTCTTCAAGTGTCATTACACTAGAAGATGATTTCCCTAATCACCTTATATAAAATAGTAATCTCATTCACACCCAACTTACACATCTCCCATGCTTCTTATTGCTTTACTTTTCTCTGTGGCACTTATCACCATCTAGTATATTTTATATTTACTTGTCTATTTTTTTACTCTGCCCCATCACCACTAGAACATAAATTTCATGAGAATAGGACTTCGGTTTTATCTGCTTTATCCTTATTCTTTAGAATAGGATCTGCCTCTTTGTAGGAGCACAATAAATACTTGTCGAATAAATAATGCATCTGATTTAACAGTAAAATAATCCTATGAGGTAGATAATAATAGCATTTTCATTTAACAGATGAAAAATCTGGGCCCCAGAAAAAATAAGTCATATTGCCAAGTAAGAAAGGTAGTCATTTTCTGTACATAGGTTTGAACTCAGATCTGTCTGATTGCAAACCCCAGACTCACCACCACTATGCTATTTATAAGTCCTTTCTTAACAACAAACATCACTTTGCAAATATTTAATCATGCATTCATATTTTGTAAATAAACACAACTTTTTCTATCATTTACATATTTTTTCTTTAATTTCACTCTTCTTTGATGCCATTTGAGTTGTCCTTCTAGGCAAAGTTTGACCACCTACTTGAAAGGATTTTGGAAATTACAGTGAGAAAAAATAAGGTATAATGCTTGATACATAATAGGTACTCAGTAAATACCAGTTTTATTTTTAAAATATCTATGTACTACTTCAGTGATTCTGCCATTCCAAAGAGGTTATATGTACTGTCTTTTTGGTGATCCTTTTTGGCATTTAACAATCCTCTTTAGAGGATAGTGTTGTCCTTTTTCCAACTGGGTATCAGTCAAGTGGGCATTGGTAATTGTATTATCTCCCCAAGTGAATACCATGTATGCAATACCTTTTTACTTTTGCATTCCAACATATAGGAAATAAATAAACTAAAACTCAAATTTCTCTTCTCGTGGTTAGCTCACAAAACTGTTGAATGCACCTTATCATTTTTTCTTTATTCCTCTGTAAAATGAAAACTATTTCTTCTCCATGTGTAACAATGTTCTTTTTTTGTGTGTGAACATGCATTTTTAAGTGTTTTGAAGAAATATTCTCATCTCCACACTGTTCTTCACATTAAGGAAAGATGGAAAAATCTCTCAATTCCCACATTAGAGGTGAAATTTTAGGGATTAGAATGAGTCAAGATTCCAGATGCTTAATTCTTCTAGGCTTCTAAAAACAGTATAACAACATGTACACATATATAATACATGTCACACATACTCAAACAAGGAGTGGAAAGGCTAACTGCCCTACATTCATCCTTCCACACTGGTGCTGCTTGTGCCTGCTGGAGGGACCAATCTGAGTTTCATTGGAATATTTGGAGTAGGTAACTGATCATATTAACCTTGTTTTTTTTTTTCTAATTTTTTATCTTTAATGTAGAAAGAATAAAATTCCAAAGTTACTCTAAATTATTAGTTTTAAAATATAATATCTACCTTCCAACTGCACCAGTTCTAGGTAGCATCAAATAACTAGGGGTGAGAGAAAAGAATGACACTTCTCTCAGAGTCTATTACTTTCAGTCTCCCAAAGATTATTTCTCAAAATTCAGGCCAGGCACAGTGGCTCCTGCCTATAGTCCTAGCACTCTGGAAGGCTGAGGCGGGAGGATCACTTGAGGTCAGGAGTTCGAGACCAGCCTGAGCAAGAGTGAGACCCCATCTCTACTAAAAATAGAAAGAAATTAGACGGACAACTAAAAATATATAGAAAAAATTAGCTGGGCATGGTGGCACATGCCTGTAGTCCCAGCTACTTGGGAGGCTGAGGCAGAAGGATCGTTTGAGCCCAGGAGTTTGAGGTTGCTGTGAGCTAGGATGATGCCACGGAACTCACTCTAGCCAGGGCAACAGAGTGAGACTCTGTCTCAAAGAAAGAAAAAAGAAAAAAAGATTCAGGCATTTGCCAACTTTTTCCCTGCTAAATAATACTGTATGTTATATTCTTAGGAAGACATACCCATTCTCATATAAGATTTTTCTACACAGATGTTCTAATATCAGCTTAAACTAGGTAAGTCCAGATCAAAATGAATCATTGGTACTAACACCCCCAATCTGTCATGTAGAATATGTCTCCTTGTGTATTTCTAAGTTAACACCACTCATTCACTTATTTAGATTAGGAGCCTTGAAATCTTTCTTTCCTTTTTTCTGTCAACCAATATTTACAGAGCACTTACTAAAAGCAAGACTTGATGCTAAGCTCTGGGGAAGTAGTAGTGATCAAGGGTAATTTACCTAGTCCTGTCCTTCTTTTAAAATATCCCCTGTATCTGTATGTCCTCCCTACCGCTACCATCTTGGTAGCTTAGATAGCCATTTCAATCTCTGTCATATAGTATTTCGCAAGTTCTGTCTTGACCTAGTTTTGTAGTCAAGGCTAAAAGCTCTCAATTCTTTTTCACTGGCAGTGCTCAGCCCCCACCTCAACTACTTCCCTTTATCAAGTTCCCACTCTGGGGCCAGGTACCATACAACTATTCCCCTTATGCCCCTTATACCCTGGAAATTATTCAAATTAGCCAATTTCCAGGAATCCCAGAAAACCTGGCTAACACCACCCCTGCTGCTCATATATAAGCCACCTTTTACAGCTCCAGCTTGTCTTTACACTGTCCCCAGGTGCAACTTTCTGTGTGTCCCTGTGTGGCAGCCTTCTCTCCTTTGGAGCTTTAAGTAACAAAGAGGTCTGCGTTTTTGTCTCTCTGAGTGTCTTTGTGTTGTGTCTCCCTATCAAAACAATCTTTAAATCTTATAAAGCCATCCCCTAGCTATCATGTCCCTTCTCCCTGTTCTTTCCCAAACCATGTTGCAGTTGTATGTTAAAAAATTATTTCCCGTTACTAATTTCTTCATTTAATTTCTCTATTCTGGCCGCTAGTTTCCTACTACGTCAAATCTCACCTCATTGTCTGGATTTCAAGGATCTCCATAGTATGGCCCACTTTGCCTATGCAAGCTGGAGATCTGTCATGTACTGGTTTTAAACAGATGCTGCTTATTCATACCCCCTCTGTACCTTTATTAACTTTGTTTTCTTTGCCTGGAATCTTTCTTCCTCTGTCAAAACCTTGCTCATCTTAGTGGCAAAGCAGAGTAGTTACTAAGAGCGTGGGCTCTGGATTTAGATTCCCCAGATTTAATCCTCAGTTCCACCAGTTACTGTGTGATCATATGTGGGTTACTTTACCTCTCTCTGCTCAGATTCCTCATAACTAAAACAGGAATTCATGTAGTAACCCATAAATACATAGCACAGAGCTGGTACTCATTAAAACTGGCTTTTAGTTTTGTTCATATCAAGTTTAAACTCTACTCCTCCTTGAAGGTCTTCCTTAATTATTTGCAATTTCCTTCATTCTTCCCTCTCTTCTCAATAACTATAAAATTTATAGTCTGCATAACTACTTAGCAGTTAATTATATTCTGTTTTGTAATATTTGGCTATGGTTTCTTGTGTTTCAGTCTTGTTTCTCCAACTAGAGTGTGATATCTCTCATGGAGAGATGTTATGCTTCCTTAATTCCCCATAATAAAAATCGCAAACATATGTAGCTCTATGTAAGGGCCAGCCACTGATGTAAATGTTTACATATATTAATTCTTCAATCACCTCAATAATCCCATAAACTACATAGCATTATTAGCTCCCATTTACAAACTAAGAAATTGAGGCATAGAGAGATTAACAATCTTATCCAAGGTCACCGAGCTAGGAAGTAGCAGAACAAGGAATAGAAACCCGACATTCTGGCTGTAAAACCAATATGATGCTTTGTAATCATTATACTATAACTGCCCTTATAAGACCTAGTATAGTCTAGACCAATAGTGCATGCTCATTAGATATGTTTTTCTTAATGATATCCCAATGTTCAAAATGCCAGAAATATGCAAATTACCGAGATTTTAATTTTAAAATATTAAGAAAGAGGCCGGGCGTGGTGGCTCATGCCTGTAACTCTAGCACTCTGGGAGGCCAAGGTAGGAGGACTGCTTGAGCTCAGGAGTTCAAGACCAGCCTGAGCAAGAGCAAGACCCTGTCTCTACTAAAAATAGAAAAATTAACAATAGAAAAATTAGCCAGGCATTGTGGTTTGCACATGTAGTCCCAGCTACTGAAGTAGGAGGATCACTTGAGCCCAGGAGTTTGAGGTTGCTGTGAGCTATGACGACACCACTGCACTCTTCCTTGGGATGACAGAGCGAGACTCTGTCTCAAAAAAAAAAAAAAATATGTGTGTGTGTGTGTGTGTGCGCGTGTGTATATGTATATATATATGAATAGAAATACCCACCTTGGAGAAGTACATGGTATAAAGCGTGGTTGAAACTAACACCACTGAAGAATTTTTGGTGTCTATTTATGTATTTTGCCAGCCTATTTTTATTCTTATATTCGTACTTTTTTGTATGACTTTCTTTTTTTCAGTCTTATGTTCTCCTCTTTTCTAATTTCTCCAACATTTTGCCTATATCATCAACTACATACCCTGCTGGTAGCTATAAAGCAGAGCTAATTATATTAGCTTCTAGTCTAAGGACTAGATTTGGGGGCAGGAACTTTTGGATCTTTTTGTTCTAGTTTCGCTCTACAAAACCTTTTACGTTTTTACTTTTTTAGTTAATTTCTATAGGCCTTTTAATATAGTAAGCAAGTATATATTCTCATAATATTCTGTGCTTTAATTGGTTTTAATAAATACTTCTAGGCTTCAATAAAAGTCAACACACTATTAAATGTCATAAACAGTCAGACTATTTAATTAGGAAATAACAAATAGATCATCCTGCCACAAAATTACTTGCCTGGTTCCTCTTTCATTCAGTTGAGAGTTTAAACTGTTTAACAGGCATATCACTACGATATAGTCCCTATTGAAATAAACCCAAACTGTCATCTTTTGATGTCAGGAGTTAGGACGAATATTTCTTTACCTAGATTGAAAACATGTTTCTGAAAAAAAATTCTTAGCTTAATTATAACTGCGTAGAAATAAAAAGCCAAGAACAAGTGTTTGGGGGTAGGGAAAGACAGTACTGGAACAATATACTTGAGATGATATAATAACAACTCCTCTAAATCTCATAAATAAGAAATCCAGAATCAATACAGACTAGTCAACTTCATCAATCAGCTCAGTCTTTGTGCTGTGTGTTTAAGGGGTGGAGAGTTTCACAAGGACATTAATGTTGGCATCAGATGTTACGGCTTTTGGGCAGCAAGATCAATTGGCTGCCTTCACAAAGAAAATGTAACCAATTTGTGCAAGCTGAATCAGCACTTTTAACCTGTCTGTCAACTTATTCATCATTGTCACACAGGACACAGATAGTTAACCACAAGACATTCAACCAGACATTCTTCACCACCACAAAACTGAAATACATGTTCTATTAAAATATGAGAAGAAACAGAAACCTATACTGGTCAAACCCTGTTTTCTTCCTCCTCAAATAAATGAAGTACACCTGGCATGTTTTCACTTTAAAAATGAACAAATTATACGAAGAATTTTCAATCAGTTATTAATCTTAAAAAAAGTTTATTCAAGAAAAAAGTATTGTTCCTTATGAAGATTACATAGCTGGCTGCCTTAAAATCAGTTGTTAAAAATAAAAGCACCAGTTTTTCTTCCATGATTATGATGCTTTTCATAGACTAAGAGGTAGACTACAATCCGTAATTAGCCATTGTTAAAAGAAAATGGCAAGTAATAATTGAAAATGAATGTGAAGTAGCCATTATACCTGTATTCAGACGCAGGAGCGTATTGCATTTTGCCAGGTTCAAATGTTTTCACAAATATTCCCTTAGTAATATACAACTGCTTGTTTTATCAATACATTGTCCTTTGGTAAATTATAATAAATAGAGTTAAGAATGTTAAAACTGTACTAAATGATGTAAGCCATTAAAAATGAATTAATAAAATTAGGTTTTTGTTGTTTGGGTCTTTATACTCACCCTAATAATATTGCAAGTAATCATTTATACTTAATGGAATGCAGTGATATCAGAGCATTATTGATTTTGTGCTCCAAAGTTTGGCCTGGGTATAATTTTTATGCATCACGGTTATAGAGAAAGCAAATTGTTCAAATTCTATTTCATTATATTCTACGAGAAAATCAATGCCTTACACATGTTGTAGAATATCTTTTCACAGCTCAACTACTTTATAAAAATGTCTTTGACTCATAGAAGTAAAATATTCTTAACTGCCAATGAAAAATGTTCCTTGTCATTTGCTTTCGTAAATAGTACTCCTTAAATTTTCGAAACAACTAGTCATAGTCAAAGAAAGCTTTCAGCCACTGCTATCACACACTGAGGTTGTGGTGGGAGTGATTCTGCTGCTGTTGTTTTTAATTAGAATTTCAATCAAATTTATTAAAATATTAGGCTATTTACCAAATTATTCATATAGGAATGACTATGAAAATGAACATAGGGCAGTAGACAAAGTTATTTATCTGTGCTAGTATAGCAAAATAAGATACTGTTTTCACCTTTCCTTACCTATATATAGCTTTTCTCATAGGGATACATCTTTTGGGGTGGTATGTTCAGGGCACAGAGAGGTAGTTGCCTAAAAGCCACTTAAATAGATACTGAAATGACTTATCCTACCTCTAGGTCAAAATGATTTCTCTTTCTACCTAATAAAGTTGAGGGAGATTCCTTTGATTAAAACAATCATTTTAAATTCCTAACTTTTAAAATGGAAATATTTTGAAGTGGGCTTGGTATGGGTGTTATCAATCACTCGCAACTTGATTTTAATTAGCTTATGTAATGCTTCCCTGTATGATGTCATAAGATCAGAGCTCAGCAGAAATCAGCCTTGTGATTGTGACTTAAACAGTTGAGATTTTGTGTACTAGTTTTTCATGATACAAGGCTAGATCATATTCCCTTGTATCCTTGAAATAACCTTTATTAATGAAGGCAATCTCATGTGTCTTTCTACCTTGCCACTTTTAAGAGCCTGACAGAGATGAACTTTACATATAATTGAAGCTACCACTTCATGCTGTAAGTTTCCTTATGATTTTAGCCATTTAAAGATAGAAATTTTTTTTTTAATTTTTATTTATTTATTTATTTTTAGTTGAGGACATTATGGGGGTACAAACATTTTTTTTTAATTTCAGCATATTATGGGGGTACAGATGTTTAGGTTACGTATGTTGCCCTTGCCCCACTCCCTCAAGTCAGAGCTTCAAACGAGTACAAACATTTTGGTTACATGAAATGCATTTGTCTCACTCAAGGCAAGACACTCAAGACACACAAGCGTGTCCTTCCCCCATACAATGTGCCCTGTCTAAAGATGGAAATATTTATTGAATGAATGGCACATTTTTTTGTCTCCTTTTAAACACGAGATACTGACACTAAGTTCAGTCTCCTACCACCTGTTCATTCCCATAATCAACCTTTTGGAATGATTTAGAAATTTCCCTCAGATTTTAATAAAATTGGTCAAAGTTCTAAAAAGAGAATAACGGAATAACCTTCACCCCCAACCCAAGAACCCTGGTGAGGGGGAGCAGTGGCTGAAAACTTTCTTTGAGCGTAACTAGTTATTGCTGATGATGTACAATTAACATTACCAAGATCATTTATTTTATTGCAAATATCCTCATGGTATACTAACATACATTGAGCTGTATATGTACTATTTAATGGCCCAGCCAGTTTTGCTTTCTTTGTTGTTGTTGTTCTTTCATTGCTTAGCATATATTTATTGAGAACCTACAGAGCACAGAGGAATGGCAGAAAAATAAAACAAGATTTCCTTTCTCAAAGAACTTATAGAAAGTTGGAGTTTCATCTTTCACATTTCTTTCAGCCAATCTTTCCTATTTCCTGTAACCATAGGCACTCAAAAATATACACCAAGTAAACTTCCTAATTTAATTCCGAATTACACAGGATGGCAAGGGAAGAGAAGCTTAGTGTCAAAACAATCCAAAAAACAAAGTGTTCTCTTGTCTCTATAGCCTTTTTTCTGTTTCCTACTTATTTTCAACTGATTTATTTTACTATTGTCAGTGTGATTGCCTTTAGCAGCTTCCTCCTCACTCCCAACTAACCCTGCAATTCCAAAACACTTCTGTAAAATGAGATAGGGTCATTGGGATTCTGTATAAAATGTACTCAAAGATTTGACATGATCTCTTACTGGATATTTTACATTAGCTTTATGGCAGATTATTTCTGCTTCATTTCAGCCTTTTTTTCTTGATATCATGTTTTCAACTATGTAGCAGGAAAAAATGGAATCTGGAAGTCTCACTTTATAGTAAGCAAGGAATTGATTCTTGTTAGTTCATGGATGGTGAGTATTTATTCAACAACACATGTATTGTGTATCTATTACATGACAGACATTACATTAATATTTTGGTATGCAGTGGACCTGTGGAGTTCATGTTAGTACAGTGTGCCACCCTCTAATAACTTGGAAATAGGTTTTCACTTGAAGACTCAAAAGATTAAAATCTATCCACAATGGATGTGGTCAACCTGCTAGGCAAAACCCAAGAAATTGCAAATGTGTGAAAGAAAAGTATGAGAAGAAATAACGTGCCAATCAAGGCAATTTGGAATTAATCTCAGGAAGGGAAAAACTAAAACAATTGTAATTTAGACCTAAGGGATTAATAAATTATGTCATACAATTTTTTTTGGGGGGGGGGAAAGGGTGAATACTATGAGAAATTGAGTGAGCCACAGAAACACGATAATGAAGATTCACAGAAGCAAGCATTTGGCAGCACCTTCTACACACTCTCCAAAAGAGAAAATGCTTGGCTAAGAGGACTGGAGTGTTCATGTTTCATTGACAATATGTCCTTACAGTGGTTAAGAGTACCTCGACACAACTTATCCGAGAGACATTTCTGAGGATCTACCGATTTCCATTGTTGTGATTTCATGGTCATTACGCAAACTTCTGATGATAATTTGGTGTTTTATGTGCCTTTCTCAAAGGTACAGAATGCTCTGGTCAGCTAATATGAACACTAATTTTACATGACTTCATTTCTCATTGTAAATTAATGAATCGGAATTCTGATATGTATGTGAATTTGACTAATATGGGTATGCTTCTGAGAGTTGGATCCCCTTATCAATGTTACTATTAAAGAATTTTTTCTAAGTCTGAAAGGCTTAGACCAGCCAGCCTCCCCCCAGAAGCTACTCTCTTTCTCATTGCATGCCTCATTTGAATCACAATATTGCCATATCACACAAAAGACAATAAACATATGTTTTGTATATAGACAAAAATCATTTGTGAATGTCTACTTTTCTCAAATAGGTCTCCAAGTCGTACTGGCACAGAAACAATAAAACCACCAAAGCTCACATAAAAATAATGAAGAAAACATAGTGGGACTACATTCAACAAACTGTAGGACAGGAATCTGAACTCAGGTACCCATAATGAATCCTTTCTATCTTATGTCTAGGAGGATAGTGAGGACAGATGCGATCTTTTATCCTTTTATGTAAATTAGCACACTCCATTCTCATACACAGGTTGAATACCCCTTACGCAAAATGCTCGGGACCAGAAGTGTTTCAGATTTTGGATTTTTTCAGGTTTTGAAGTATTTGCATATACCTAATGAGATGTTTTGAGGATGGCACCCATGTTGAAACACAAAATTCATTCATATTTCATATACACCCTATACATATAGCCTGAAGGTAATTTTATACAATATTTTTTAATAATTTTGTGCATGAAACCAAAGTTTGTGCACATGAACCATCAAGATGCAAAGGTGTGTGGCTCACACCTCTAATCCTAGCACTCTGAGAGGTTGAGGAGGGAGGATTGCTTGAAGTCAGGAGTTTGAGACCAGCCTGAGAAAGAGCGAGACCCCGTCTCTACTAAAAATAGAAAGAAATTATCTGGACAACTAAAAATATATATATAGAAAAAAAATTAGCCGGGCATGGTGGCACATGCCTGTAGTCCCAGCTACTCAGGAGGCTGAGGCAGGAGGATCACTTGAGCCCAGGATTTTGAGGTTGCTGTGAGCTAGGCTGACACCACGGCACTCACTCTAGCCTGGGCAGCAAAGCGAGACTCTGTCTCAAAAAAAAAAAAAAAAAAAAAATGCAAAGGTGCCACTATCTCAGCTACCTACACGGACAACCTGTGGTTGTTTGGCAAAATCATCACTCCTGACTCTGAAATTATGTGCACACATAAGCAATCTTCCCCTTATATGAACAAGTGCCATTTTATTACCCTTTGTGGACGTGCTTGCTTGGGGGAATCTGCGCATGCACTGAAAGGATATATTGCAGCTAAATGTGGCTGAGGGGGTCTTTTTTTCCTTTGGGGATACTGAATAAACTGTATGTTACGCAACCGTGTTTTGACTACAGCTCATCACATGATATCAGGTATGGAATTTTCTACTTTTGGCATCCTGTTGGTGCTCAAAATGTTTCAGATTTTGGAGTGATTGGGATTTGGGACTTTTGAATTAGTGATGCTTAACTTGTACAACACAGAGATATGTGTGTTCCTAAGTATTTTTGGATATATAACACTTTTGCTTTAAAGACCCACAACTTTAATTTGTTGTGCTACTTTGAGAGAAAAACAAGGAAAGCTGACAACTAGCAATAGAATCTCAGCTCAGGAAGAATAATTCTCTACCCAAAGCTGATTGTAAATCTACATTATAGAGAGACTTGAAAACAGAAAGGTAAGTGAAGGCCATCCACTTACCTCTCCCAACCCCCCCCCCCCAAGCCCCGCTTGTTATTGTTTGTGCCTTGGTGCAAATGACAGTTTCTATGGAGCCAATTTGTGTCAAATACTGACTTTTTCAAATTGTTCAGTTATATTTAAATTTCTACTTTCTAAAAGTTGACACCTTTTTTATCTTTTGGTATTCTTAAGGCTCTCCAATGAGAATTGCACAATTTCAACTTTCTTATATGCCATATAGGAAATCAATATTTGTCCATATGATTTACTTGGTACACATAATGTTGAAATTCAACAAATTATTCCTCTACCCTTCAGTCAAGGCTTTCTGAATTGGAATGAACACATTGCAGAACATAAAATTCTACTATGAAAACAGTCAATATGATAAGATGATATGTACATAGACAATTACATAGCTTTAGGCAAGGATTTTATGTGCAGTTTAAAATTTTTGAATGAGAAATTTCAAAGATTTATAGAAACACACTTTAATGAAATGAAATCATTACAGCCATGATTTTTAAAAATGAAGAAAACTTGTTAGCAATGGTTTTGAAATGGAGCAACAGTCTAATAAATGAAGGCAGCCTAATGAATTAGAGATAGAAGTTCTCAAGGGAAAAGAGAAAATTTAAATAATCTGAACAAGTACATAAGACCTATGTGAATGCTCTTGGTTTTCATTTTGTAATACTTGCCAAAGACTGACAAAGGTATTTAAATAAAATGTCATGATAAGTGAGAGGCAGTATATTTTAGCTTTATGAGCTATAGAGCCAGAATGCATGGATTCAGATCCCAACTCCTCTATGTACTATAATAACTTTGTAACTCTGCGCAGGTTAATTAATCTCGCTGTACCCCGATTTTCTAAAATGAGGAAATTGGATTCAAATGAATTAATGAATGTATTAATAAAATGCTAAGACCAGCACCTGGCACACAGTAAATGAGAGGTGGTAAGTATAATCACAGGGGTCCAAAACTTGTATTTTTCTTTCCAGGTCACTAATTCTATAGTACCTACCAGAGAGAAAATGCTGTTTAGTGGATGCTATTCCCAACACATCAAGTGTCATAGATGCCAAACATACTGTAGAAAATAATGGTCATCTTTAGGTCTGTAGTTTTTCAAGCTTGGCTGAGCAACAAAATCACAGATTTGAAAGCCCCATTCTAAACATAAAGAATCAGAATTCACGAAAGTGGAAGCTAAGAATCCATATATTTTGAATTGACTTAAATGATTTTGATAGTGCTGGCATGGCACAGGTCGGGACACTGGGTTTAAGAAACACTGGTTGGGGGAGAAAAATGGCGGAGTTAAGGCAGCCTCCTGGTTCCCTGCCTCCAGAGAAAGAGATGTAGATCTCGGTCTGCTACACACGACCAGATCTCTCTCCTGCAAAAACAGCCAGGTGAATCGGTGGAGATTCAGTGGCGGACACACAAATCTGGAAAAAGAATAAGGCGAACGGGAGATTGGAATGCAAAACCTGGAAAGCGCGGACACACAATAGAGAGTGGAGCGTGAGACGGCGGCGCCAGCCGGGTCAGTAAGTGCACCGGGATAAGTCCCTCACGAGACAGTCTAGCTTCCCCACAGACTTACAAGCCCACCGAGAGGCAGGGGCTTGTGTGAAGTGGATGTAGAAGTGTGTCAGGAAACGTGGGGCCCAGCGGTGAGGGGACACGAGCTGGAAGCAACGTGAACTTCCCGGAGCTCCGTCAGGACTGCACCCGCCAGGGGAGGAGCCGGTCCGGGCTACCGCCGGAGGCAGTTAGGAGTCAGGAAGCTGGTCTCCAGTACCTGGCGGGTCCTGAACGGGGAGGTGATTACTGAGTAGAGGACTCTAACCTGGAAACTGCTGCTGGCGATTGGGACTGTTCAGGGTGGGCCAGTAGAAATGAGAGCTATTGCTGGTCTGGCGTGAGATTGGGGAGGGAGACATAAAGGAGACGGTGGGACACCCTGGTGACCCGACTGACTCCCTGATCGGGTACCTCCCAGCCCCTGAGCGGCTCCTTCTGGAGCCAGAGCCCTGGGGGCGGGCCAACGCCAGCTCAGGGCCCACAGCAGGTCGCGGTACGGTGCGGATCGGCTTCTTTCCCCCAGCCTGGGAGCCCTCGCAACCAGCTCGGCCCTTCCAGGACTTAAAGTTAAACAGCCAGGCCCGATTAATTGAGCGGTGAATTCTGAGTGCCTCCCCAGCTGAGAGGGAACTCTGAGGGCCTCCTTCAGCCTGTGGAAGCTGAAGGCGTTGGGGTGTTGGGCAGAGGGGTGAGCCAGCCCCTCCCCCTGGCCAGCGTCTTTCGCATGGCCTGTGAGCTTGCAGCAGCGAGTCATAAAACCCCTCTCCCCCTCTGCGACAAGCGCCAGTTCCTGGGGCCTTGGCACTGACCAATAGCTGACAACCCAGTGACTTTCCTTGCCAGACTGGTTCAGGTCATCTGGTAGGATTGCATTTCCGCCTCGGTAGGATTGCATTTCCGCCTCCGGTCAGCTACCAACAGAGAAACCGGCGACTAGGGAATAAAAACCCCAGCGAGGGACCAAAACAAGCTCCCAAAGTAACCCCTCCCATCAAGAGAACCCTGGACAACAAACTAGCGGCTCCCTCTAGTGGCAGAACAAAACAAAAGTAACAGCGGACCCAGATGGGAAGGACCCAGCGAAAGATTTCCGGAAGCATGAAAAATCAAATGGAAAGCACACCCCCAAAGAGGAACACCAGCCCTCTAGCAATGAACACTAACCAGGACCAGAATACTAAAATGACGCAAGAAGAATTCCAAACATGGATTGTAAGTAAGCTCAATGATATGCAAGGAAAAATGGATAACCATCACAGGGAAACCACAAAAAAAATCCAGGACTTGGAAGAAAAATTCACTAAAGAAATTGAAATATTAAAAAAAAATCAAACCGAACTCCTGGAAATAAAGGGCTTATTCAGGGAACTTCAAAACACTGTGGAAAGCCTCAAGAACAGGGTAGACCAAACAGAAGAAAGAATCTCAGAGATCGAAGACAGCTCCTTCCAAATGAATAAGTCAGTCGCAGAGATTAAGCAGAAAATAAAGAAATCAGAAGCAAGTTTACAGGAAATGCAGG
>RJWJ010002690.1:0-96585 GCA_004363605.1 Indri indri
AGGGGAGGGGAGGGGAGGGGAGGGGAGAGGAGAGGAGAGGAGAGGAGAGGAGAGGAGAGGAGAGGAGAGGAGAGGAGAGGAAAGAAAGAAAGAAAGAAAGAAAGAAAGAAAGAAAGAAAGAAAGAAAGAAAGAAAGAAAGAAAAACTGCTATACTGTTAAACACTCTGAACTATTAATATCACTGATCTGTTATAGCAGTGTTTAAAGAGGTTTGAAGATGATTAGGATACAGCTTGTTCCCTTGTTTAATGGGCTAACCCTCACTGAGGAACTCATCTATACTTTCATTTATCTCTCATTGTTTCATGTGTGCAAATTTTATCTCTACCTATTTAGATAGAAACTCTTTTACAGCAGGCAACTTTTTGTAGATCTTACAGAATTGGGTACTTTACAGATGTACAACATATATGTTATTAACTGAATTTTTAAAGGGGTATTTTAATGAACATACTATAGAAATAAGAATAATTTTGAGTCATTTTAATCAGTCTCAGTCTGATTTAAGCTAGCTATTGCAAAAAATTATACTGAGTCTGTCTGTGAAATATTTTTAAAATTCAGCTGTTTGAACTATTGATTCATTCATTTTCGGGGGGGAGGGGGAGATATTTTCCCTACACGGAAACTTGTATAGTAGAAACTTATGCCATGGGAACCCATTCTTCTAGCATGCAGTTGTTGCAATCAACATACTAAAACATGCACAGGTTTATCTACATTCTTTTTCTGAAAAACACAAGACATTAATTGCTGTGTACAAATATCAGAGATTGGCCTGTAACTTTGGGGTGGTTTTCAAACCCAGTTGAGAAAAATACATAAAAGTAGTGGAGAAGTAGACAAAACTACATTATTATGGGAAACAGGAAAAAAAAAAAAAACAGAAAAGATTAGTCTAGTTTAGACTTGTGTTAATTACAGCCTATATGCAATGAAATGTGGCAATTTAACATTAGTTGATTTAATGGTATAATCCCTTTTTTGCACTAGTAAATAGCCCCAAATTGCCTTTTATATGAACTATGTTATAAGAAATGTGTAATTGTATCAGAGAGGTTGCTTAAACAAAGGGGGATTTATTTTTCTTACTGTATGAATAATATGTATTTACTATAGAAAGTATAAAGAAAGAAACTAAAAATTATACATAAACACAAAACCCAAAGATAATCACTGCAAACATTTTGGGGCAGCTTCTTCTAATTTCTCTCTCTCTCTCTCTGTCATAGAAAAAGATAGATCTATTTTGAGATCATATTGTATATCATAAACATTTTCCCAGATCGTTAAGAATTTTTTGTTAAGCTTTGTATATTATCTTTTATTTTAGTTATTTTTCAGTACACTATATTCTTTCTCTCCATTTTAGTTTAAAAGATAAACTTGTGACACTTAAAAAGATTTTTGAAGTAAAAATTATTTACAATCCAATTATTTTAGTATAACTATTTTCATTCTTCCTATTCTTTCTGAAGCTATTTGCATGCTATTACACAATAAATACACTTCAGTTTACCCATGGAACCCTTTCTTCAGAAGCATCTGATGGTTCTTAAAATGGTGACCCTGGACCAGCAGCAGCAGTATTACTTAGGAATTTGTTAGAAATGCAAATTCTCAAAAAAATGCAAATTCTCAGGTGCCTACTAAATCAGAAACTGGGGGAAGACAGCAATGTGTGTGTGTGTGTGTGTGTGTGTGTGTGTGTGTGTGTGTGTGTGTTTACAAGCCCTCAGGCAACTCTGATGCCCACTGAAGTTTGAGAATTACTGTCTTACCGAATCAACAATCTGCAGATCATTCTTTGGGAAATAATTTGCAAACATGCCTTTCTGACCAGTCTTTATATTTCCTAGAAGATTATAGGTAAAAATTGCTGGCTGCCCCTATTCCCTCAAGGGTAGAATAGGGAGATATTACCTACCTTCCAAGATTAAGTATTAAATATAATAATTAGTAAAAGCATTTTATGAACTATTAAGTAGTGAAATAGTATATGGATATTAGTTATTGTAATGGTGACCCTGAGTTGAAGCTGATGGATTTATATTATTAAGCTCTAGGGAAAGCCAAGTGGAATGTGGACACAGATGGTTCTTAACTTTCACATATTCAACTTTTACACAGCCTGATTTTCACACATTACACACGCCACCCCTAAAATGCCTTTCCCACACCAAATCTGGAATTTCATACACTTGCAGTTTAATGAGCAATTTGAGGTATCCCACGGCTGCACCACTTGCCAGCCCATATCTCTGCTTTGGCAGGGTCACATTTTTTCTGTTTGACAGTTTTTCCATATATTTTTTGCATCTTGCCATTATTATTTACAAAGAAAACAAGGGAGAAACTACCCTCAGTCATGTTTAGCATCTGTTACATTTCTTTGGCAGTCTTAAGCTATGATTGTTCCTGTTTTTGTTTTATGAATATACTAGCCTCTCAAATACCTACTAGTACACGAATTAGTATTTCTTTCAAGTTCTTCTCTGCTCCCTGAGCTATCTCTGCTTCCTCTGGTCAGTCTGTTCTTCTTGCTCCTTCTCAGTCTTGATGTCTGGTGATCCTCAGGTGTCTGGTGATCCCTAGTTGTCTGGTCATGTCTTTGTGGTTTTAGGTGTCTGGCATGGGCTCCCTCTGCAGCTACTCGGGCTTGTTTCTCCCCGCAGGTCTCTGCCTTACAGGAAAGGGTGGCTGTGGTCTGCATATGAGTGGATGGGTCCTTGATCCAGAGACACACGTTAGGGAGCATGGTCTTGGGGCAGACAAGCAGGCTGAAGACTCTCTGCCCTCCCCACCTCATTGCTAGAGTAAGGAGGGCTTTACTTTGGCATGGGAGGATGTCAATGAATACTTTTCCTAAGCAAAAATGGCATATATTCATTTCTTCTCAGTCCATTTTGGAAGGTTCTGTTTGTTTTCTTAGCCTTCTACTCGCATACATCACTATCCCTCCCAAATAGCAAGTTCATATTATGGGGAGGGATAGTCTTTGGGGTTGTAACCCGGGGTCTAAGGCTGCTGCTGTTGGCTACTCAGTGGTAGTGGTGATGGGGAGTCAGGGATGTGACTGGCTTTGCTATTCTGGCTGCAGGTCTGTAACTAATCATCCTGAAGCTTGTCTCAGGACCCCCTCCTGCTCTTACTTGTAGTCACCCTGGCTCTGAGCCTAGAGTTTCTTTCAAACTTCTTTTATCCTTATGATTCAATCTATTTTCCATAGATTTCTCTAGAACAGTAGTTCTCCAAATATAGTATCCAAACTAACAACATCAGCAACACTTTGGAACTTGTTAGAAATGTAAATTGTTTATCTAGAATACTGCAGATGAACAATTGAATTTTTCTAGATTTTTGACTATTATAAGTAAGGTTTCTGTGACCATTCTTACACAGGTGTTTTGTGGATGTATCTTTTCACACCTATTAGATAAATACCTACAAATACCTAGAATTGCAGGACAAATCCAATTGAATTAAATTAAAAAATTCTTCATAATTATGATCCACCGATGGTACGTTATGAATATATTACTTTTATGGTGGTCAGATAAAAAATAGTGCATTTGTGGTATGTCAAAAATAGTGCATTTGGGATATATTTATACTAAAAAAATTATTCATTGTTTATCTGAAATTCAAATTTAACTGATGCATCCTGTTTTTTTCTTTTATTTTTGTGAAATCTGTCAACCTTAATTCTTTTTTTATTATCGCTCATGTTAATTTAAGAGCTTTAGAAGGTGGAAGAAGGAAGATTGTATAATTGGCTTGACTTGTATTGTTATTTCACCATCTTGATCCAAGAAAGAAATTTGGTGAAAGATTGATAAGCCGCCTCTGCATCACAATTTGCTGAATAGTCTGCTCATTCTCCTGAAAAATACCCTGCCCAAGCCAGTGAAAAATCTCCATTAGAAAGTCCTCCTTCCTAAGTCAGTATCTTATGTCTACAAAATGTCATTTCAAGCTGGCTAAGAGTAGAATCTGAGGTAAGAAATTACTTTAGATACATAATTTTATTATCTGTATTTAATGTTTAATTTGTGTTTTGAACATTTTCAATAATCACATATATACTGTACATCCTCAGGTTTCTATTTTTAATCTAAGATTAAAACATTTATAAAGTATACTGGAGAATGTACAATTTTTTTTAGCTCTTATGAATGAAATCCTCATATAACATGTGAAGTTGTTCCTAGATTTTTATAGATTACACTTTTCATATAAATTTTTAGGAACTCATTAAACACAAAAATAGAACTGCCTCCAAAAAAATATTAATGGGCAGAAAAAAATTTAGATGTGACCATTAGACCCTTGGGCTAGAAATATAAATATCTAGGCATCTTATTAGCTTTCTAGCAAGCCTATACCAATCTTATTACCCTACCATAAGTTTTTACTGAATAAACCATCCCAGTACAGTTAGTGCTCTCTTAGCAGTTATGGATGTTATGGGATTATTATACATTCTGCCTGTGAGTGTTTTGGACTTCCGTTTCTTTATCCTGTAATTTTCAAAACGTGGGCTCCTTCTACCCCACTGTTTTGCTACAGTCTCTTGTGGTGAGTTAGTGGAAAGACACCACCCTGGCTCTGAGGCTTCTGGCAGAACATTATTTTGGTGGGGCTGTGGTTGCTACTGAGTTATTGCTGAGGAATCATGTCCAAGACTTATCCACAGTTTGGGTTTTGCCTATGCATTAAATACTGTTAGTGGTTTCATTCCCTCCATTGTTCCCATTTGAATAAAATGAAAACTCTTGTGAAACAGGATTTCCAGAGGTGGTAAGAAAAGGTCTGGGTCCAGTGAAGCTCAGGTTGCTTTGCATAGATTGGATTTACTTCTGTTTTATTCAGCCATTTTTTGAGGGGCAAGAAGAATTCTGTCTCTAGATGGTTTTTCATATGTGGTAAAACATTAATGATCATCATTATAATAATTAGCATTTACCAAGCACTGAATTAAGTACTAGTTCTAGCACTTAACATGTATTCTTTGCCTGATAAGAGTCATAATCATAACCAGTAGAATTTTTCAAGTCCCATCTGTAAGCTAGGCGCTTTAAGTACATTATTCAGTCTTCACAACTTTTTGAGAGAAGTATTTAGAGACCAGGAAGTTGAGCCACTGACAAGTTAAGGAACATGTCCAAGATTGTACAGGTGGTAAATCATAGAATTGGAATTTAAACACAAACTCACAAGCCTTCTACATGTAACATAGATGAATCAATTCTCATATTTAGAAAACACTTGGCTACTTATTTCATTTTACTTGGACAAGAACCTCTGTAAAAGTAAAGAAGATACTATTATCTCCATTTTAAATGTAAGGAGAATGAGACATAAAGAGGTTAAATGGCTTGCCCAACCTCACACATTAATGGCAGAGTTGGCCTGGAGCCCCTACTTTCTGGCTGTTAATGCAATACCTTTTCTGCTATTCATGTACCTTATGACTGGATGAAGTCATGTTAAGAAGACATAGTTTTAAATCCTTCCACTCAAAGCAAACCTTAAAGAGGCCATCATCCTTGAATTCTTGGTTCTCACATTGTCATTATTTACACCTAGTCTAATTGTGGTGAGAAAAGAGGCAGTTGTTAAATTTCCAAGAACCCAGAGATCCTCAGTGAATGCCAGCAAACACTGATCTTCAAAGATAGAGAGTCTTCAACAGTTTTATCTTCCAAACCACACCTCCCAATAAAAATGATCCTCCACAGCAGCATTTTCCAAAGTAAGCTCCAGGCCTGGATCCCAGTCCACAGGTTCTAGGGGAGGGTGCCACCCATAACACATGGGAAATTTAGCCAGTTGTTTACACTTCCCATGTCCATCAAGTTGCCTTTGATGGCAAAGCCAGATGGGCTTCTCTGGGTACCACCAGACCTCCTGCTCACCTTTACAGGGCTGTCCTCTTCTTTCATTCTTCCTCTGCATAAAGCATTTCCCTGCACAAATGCTTCTGCCTGCCAAGAAGACACATTGAATCAAATGATCAGATAAATACGCTAATAATTTTTCTTGGCAAATCAACTGGTGTCACTTCAGGTCTCTACAAACTTTCTTCCAACTACTTGACAGCCCTATCCACTTACAATGAGAGTTCTTAAAACCCAGCTGCAGGATGAGCCCGGATTCTAATTTCAAATCTCTGTTGGCTCACACTCGGGATGTGTTCTGTCTTCCATCTCCAGCTGGCCCCTCTCGCGCCCTTTCCTCTGAACGAAGACTTCCCCACACTCATCTTCACATTCCTCACACTTAGACTGGTGGAATTTATAGCTTGCTAACTCAGCCTTGCCCCAGAGAGCAAGCACAAGGGAACTGGCTTCAGGGCCTTCCTCCAGAGCAGGGAATAGGCAAACCCCCAGCTTTTGACCTTTTTGCCCAATTTTTCCTTCCTTGTGCTCCACCCCTTTTGTGAAGACTTGCCTTCTAGAGGTCTCTGCTTAACTTTTTAGCATCCGGCACTTGATCACTGCCTGATGAAGGTTCAGCAAAAAAGGCCTAAAAGAAAGTTTTTGAAATCAGATTCTTTCCCTGCTTCAAGCTACTCTCCAGAAGTCCAGTAGGAGATGTATTTCTGAAGGATGTATTAGCTGTTTTGGACTACTCTGGTGGCATTAGGTAAAGCAATCCTATAAAATGACCTGTTAAATTGGGTAAACTTGTACACCATTGCCCTAAAAGGTAGTGTAGATGCCCACAAGCACAGGAATTCACATGACCTCTAAGAGTTCCAGAAACCAACTTCAACAAAGAGAGGACCTCATTAAGTCAGTGTCCCTCAGCCTTTTCCTGTCTTACTGAAAGAGACACCTGGACTCATTTACTCACTTATTCAACAAATATTTATTGCCCCCCTGCTCTGGGCCAAGTATGAGTTAGGTGCATACAGTATATCAGGTAAATACAAAATAACACAACTCCCTGCCTTCGAAGAGTCCCAGAGCTTAAGGAGGGATTCAAGCTTCATGTTCCATTTCTGTCTTGTTGGTTTGACATGTCCTGACCAACGACTGGAGGCTGGAAAAGTAGTGCCCCTCTCCTCCCATTTAATATCCCACCCCTCAGGGTGGTGGGTGGAAATAGAGACACGCCAGGTGCACATTCCCCTTCCCTTCTAGTGTGCATCATTTTGTAACCTCTAGTCATCTCGGTTTCCTCGTCTAGAAAATAGTAGGTAATATTTAATGTCTATTTTGCAGGGTTGCTGAGACGATTAAAAATAATGTATGCAAAGAACCTGGCACACAGCAATTGATAAACAATGATAGCTATTTTAATAAGAAATGGAACGAGATATAGTAGATGTCCAGTAAGTATTAACAGTAGCTGTTAATATGGTAGCTCTTTGTCTTCAGTGCAAAACTCAGAGGGCTGATGTATCAAGGTGAGGGTTACTGGATATGGAAATTATTTTCCCTGGCTTCTTTCTTGTCCTCTATCATGCAAGCCCTGTTTGTGCAAGCCTTTCTGTTCTATCCTAAGGAGCACGGGGTGTGTCTGCTCCTCAGGCTGGCCAAGTTCTACCTGCTGAAGTTTCCTGTGCAGCCAGGGGTCAAGCAGTTGGCAAAGTCAAGCCAGCCAGCTGCCGTGATGTGATACTTCTGAAGGAAATCCTGGATGGGTCCTGCAAGGGAGTTGCAAGCTGCAGCCCGGATTAACCCAAGCTGTTCATCAGTGCGCCTCAGCTGCTTGTCCACTCTCCGCTGGGCAGCTGGGCAAGAACTGCAGGACTGCCACTCCCCCTGCCCAGAACAGCCAGAGGGAACAGTGGGGATTCCTGATCAGTACATGCCCTCTTTCCCAGAAAAGGGATTAAGTGTGCCCTGACAAACTTTACTCTATCATCATTCTTTCCTGGGGAGTGAGGTGAGTGAGAAAAGGGGCCTGAACAATCCACTCCCATCAAATCCTTTTAACTGCTTTATTCTGCCGTCAAATATTGAATCTGAGCAAGCTACCTACTGGCATCCAATGTGACTGTGTTATTGGTAAAACGAAGATAATAGTGGCAATCTCAGAGTGTTGTCATAAGAAGTAAATGGGAGCTCATATGTGAAAACACTCACCAAATTGCCTGTCAACTGGTAAGTACACAACACAGGCTAGCTTTCCCTTTTTCTTAATAATTATGTGCAGTGGTATACAGCATAGTGTAGGGAAAACAAGTCCTTAAGTCTCTATCAGAACTTCATTGTGGGTGACAGAAACCTGACTCAAACCAAATTGGGAAAAAAGAAAAGAAAAGAGAAGAGAAGAGAAGGAAAGAAAAGAAAAGAAAAGAAAAGAAAAGAAAAGAAAAGAAAAGAAAAGAAAAGAAAAGAAAAGAAAAGGAAAGAAAAGAAAAGGAAAGAATCCATGGAAATAGTAGGCATGACTAGATCTAGAGGCTCGGACGAAGTTTTCAGGGCTCAGTTTTTCCTTATATCTTAGCTGGCTCTGCTTGGCTTGGATTCTTTTTGCTGTTGGCCCCATGCTGTCCTCCTACAGACAGGATCTCTCCAAGTGGGAAGGAAGATGGCCATGGGAATCACGATCCAAAAGGAAGAGGCACATGCTCTCTCCCATTGTCCATGTGTTAAATCTCATGGCAGGACTTTGGCCCTTGGTGGGTTACATATCCATCCCTCAGACCAGGAGTCAATAAACTATAAGCCACAGGTCAGATCCATCCTGACTTCTGTTTTGTAGACAGCACATGAACTAAAAATGATTTTAAAATGATTTTTAAATTTTTAAATGCTTTGTTAAAAAAAAAAAAGAAGGGTAATCTTTTATAACACCTGAAAACTATACGAAATTTAAACATCAGTGTCCATACATTTCAGTTTTATTGGAACACAGTAGCACCCATTTATTTACGTACTGTCTATGGCTGCTTTTCCACTACCACAGCAGAGTCAAGCAGTGGTGACAGAGGCCACATGGCCCACAAAGCCTAAAATATTTGCTATCTGCTCTTTAAAGAAAAATTTTGCTGACCTTGCCCTTGACCAATCATGGCAAACAAACAAACAGGATGATCTGATGGCCAGATCTGAGGCATGTGCCCACACCTGAAGCTGGGAGGCAGGTAGGGTAAGAAGAAGAAGACTTTGCACTTGTTGAGCACTTAGTGTGTATCAGGCACTGCTGTAAGAATTTCATTTGTATTAACTTAATCTTTGTATGAATCCAAGTGGTAAAGATTTTTATTGTATCCATTTGATAGACGAAGAAATTAAGGCACAACAAAGTTAAGGAATCAGCCAAAAGTTATACAGCCAATAAGTGGTAGGGCTGAGATTTGAAGCAGACCATCTGCTCCAGAGTTCACTCATAACCCCTAGAGGGTCTGTTCTGGCAAAACAAAGCGGGATGGGGGTGGGGGAGGAGGATGGTTTCCCTGGATAAATGGGGTGCTGGGGAAAAGAAAAACAGATATTCATAACAGTGTCAGATCAATATAGGTTTGAAAATTGCTTACTTAACTTCCTAATAACCTTAAATAAGATGTACCCTTTGGGATGATTGAAAAGATGTGGGCTAAAATTCACTGAGCACCTACTCTGGGCTAATACCAAGTACTTTATGTATACTATCTCACTGAGGAAACCAATGCTTAGAAAGGTTACACAGGTTGCGCAGAGTCACACAGTGAGGCAGCACCAGGGCCTCTTTGAGAAGCCAGGCCTGGGCGTGTAACCATTGCACAGCACTGCCTCCCACCCAAGAGAATGAAGGGAGGTAAGCTATCAAATGCACCTGCCAGAGAGCCTGACACATTGTAGGCATTCAGTTAAGGTTAGTTTTCTTTCTTCCTCTTTTCTGACTTTGCCTGTTCCCATTATGGAAGTATATGTGAGCAAAGAATCCATATGTACCCTTGAAGAGTCCTGTTACCTCTATTTACCTTTATCTTGTAAGGAAAAATTTAAGAGGAAAAAAATACTCTCTTTAATCAGTCCTGTCATCAAAAAGGCAGAGCAAAAATAGCAAAGGTTCAGAGAAGGGCAGTGAAAATAATTTGCGGCATGCCTGGCAGAAGAGTATGCCATGTTAAAAGAAATTCCAAACCTTAGGATAGTTTCATTTGGAAAAGAAAGCTCCCAGAGGCACCATGTTTACAGCATAATAAGCTGATGACAGGTATAGGAAAGGCTAATCAGGACCTGGCATTTGATTTTGCCCCAAAATACAAGAACCAGACTGTTTAACGCATTGTAGAATAGCCATGTCACCTTCCACTTTGGAACACTATCAAAGTGAACTTTACCCTCCCTTCCTACTGACCATGGTGCCAAACCACACCTCCAGCCCCAATCAGTACACAAGACACTACACTTTACACGTACTATTCAGAATCTGGAGATTTCTAGCTGGAAGGCACGTTGGGGCCAAGCAGTCCAGTCTCCTATGTTGTAGATGAAACTGAAGCCCAGTGAGGTGAAATGAGTTGTCCAATTTGCCTGGCAAGCTCATGGCCGATCTAGATTTAGCCTTGGTCTTGGGGGTCAGATGAACTGGAGTGGGATCCTGGCTAGTTAAATGATCTTTCTGAGACTAAGTATCCCCATTTTTAATATGGTTGGAGGATCAAATGATGATTACAAAAAATACTTAGTAAATGTTAAGTTTACTTAGTTACTTCCCCACAAGCCTGGAAGGTAAACACTGTGGCCTAATTCTCAGTTCAGTGCTTTTTCCTCTAAGCAGTTCTGCTCCTTGGAATAGTCTGATGCAGGGAAAGAGCACGATGGTGGATTGCTGGGAAAAAATTAGAAGATGTAGTGAGCTTCCCCCCGCCCCCCCTTACTTCCCTTCACCAACAATAAAGTACAAACTTCAAAAGAAACAAACTTGAAAATGGTGAATGCTGGACTCAAGACACCTTTCCCGGAGTGGAACCCTGTGGTCAAATATCGGCCAGGGCAGTACTTGAACTTGAATACTTGGTTGCCATCCAAGTTTGTTTTCAGTGGGGAATAAAGTTCATGTTTTGGAGGCAGTATCCTTGACTTTTTTATCCTGTTATTCAAATATTTCCTAATAATCTTCAGCATTTATACACTCAAGAGACCTTGAAGGAAAAGGATGCAGGGCTCCAGTCTTTTTTCCTTCCTTTTGCTAATGAATAGATGTTTTCTTTCTGAATTCACTGGCCCTATCACCCTATTTTTTTCACACTCACACAACCCTACAAGAAAGAGGTCAAATAGCAAATGGGAAACTGTAAGTTACCAAGTTTTGGTTTGGATTCTATGTTATGAGCCCCTTCTCAACATGAAAAACCTAAGTAGAGAGTGATTGAAGTTTTAGCACATGTACACATACTGTGTAAATTAGTATGGGTGTTTCTGGTGCCACCTGTTGGTCATATGGTAAGATTGAAGTATACGCAGTATTGGTCATAAAAATGAATATTAAATGGGACTTATACTGTAACATTCAAAATTGCGTATTTCAGAAGGCTGGCTGAATGTGGAAATAGGGTGATATTACTTGAACATTATCTTTAGTCACACCTACTTGGAATTGTAGGACTATTTTGCAATGTGATTTTTGCCTTGGTTTACTCACCAATTAAATGCATAGAAAGGAATACATACTGAGGCATAGTCTCTGGGAACTGTGATATTAATGAACCAATACTCAGATTCAAATGATTTTTGTGTCATATGATTCAGACCTGCTGTAGGTGCCCTATTCAGATCCCCTTTACAGGCAATGCACCCAGGCAGTTACCCCCAGCCACGGGGACAATTGGCTAATACAACTCACTGCTACCCCCTTCTCTGGAGAACTGCCCTTGGCCTACAGGAAGAAACCTTGAGCTAATTAATGGGAGCCACCTTGACCAAGAAGCTACATGCACAAGTACTCAAAAACCTGACCTCCTCAGCCAGTGAGTCAGGACTTACTGTCATGGGGAGTACAAAAGGCTGGCCACCCTTATCTTAAAGTGAGACTAACCGTGGTGCAATTTGTGATTCAATACTCCCCAGGAAGTCAGGCTGAAGCTAGATGTCAGTAGAGGCCAAATTCTTGTTTAGCCCCTTTCCCCGTCCCATCCTGTTTGCCTCTTTCCCCTTTGGCTTAAAAACACTTAGTAAATCACTTGAGCACAAATCCCCATGTAGGGCTCTGTTTCTAAGGAATCCAAACTAAGATAAGAACTATCCCATGGAAAAATGTATCTTTGCAATGTTGAAAGTCATTAAAGTAGCATATCCCTTTGGGTTTTGTGAATGTGGTTTTCCCAACATGCTTGGGAGGTAAACACTGAACAAAGCAACTCTTCTCCATAGGAGAGCAAGGCCCAGATTGAAGAACAGTAGCAGTGATACTGCACCGAGGGGCAATGATATAAAATATATCCTTGAAATGGCACTCTGCCTGAGTTTTCTGAGAAATGCATTTAGTTCCAAAATAGTACATCCGTGCTGGCATTAGACCTAGTGCTCCCAAGGGCAATGAGAAATAACCTGGAACTGGAGGACTTGAAGCTTTACACATTTCTACATCTGCTGGAGGAGCCAGGCCTTATGGTTTGTGCCAAAGGAGAAATTGGGGGGGGGGGGGGGGGGCTCTGTCAGAAGACAACTTTGGAAATTGCATAAGAAGTGTTGGTCAGTTTAATTGGGCTTTTGTTGTAGAAGTTCCAGCTGGTTGCTCAGAAGCAGCAGTGCCAAGTAAGAAAATGGGAGCTTTGAGTCTAGTCAGGTCTAGGTTTGAATCCTGCTTCCTGAACTTACTAACTCAGATTACTCATCTACAAAATGGGGTTCATAATATTTACCTACCCAGTTGCTGGAGGAGGTTTAGAAATAGTGTCAACACCTGGCATATACTAGTTAGTGAATAAAGGGCAGCTATTTTTCTGCACTGGAACTATAGCATCTACCAACCAGTCTAGCCTCTCTAACTACTAAAGGTAATATTTTGACTTATTTATTCAACTTATTTTGAACCCAGGAAGGAAAAGGATGCTGTTTATTTAGGGCTCTACTGGGAACGCCAAAGAGATTGATTGATTTAATTCATCCTCAGATTACCATGCTCCTTTCTTGTGTCCCTTGTGTTCTACGTGCCAAGGCTTCAGCGTGATGTAGTAATACGGAACTGCAAAGTCAGGCCTGGGTTCTAGCCCTGCTCTGTATCCAGCTAGCAATATCAACATGGACAGTCAATTAACATTTCCCTTTCTTTTGGTGTCTACATTTATCTACAAAGTGGGGTAAAGAGGTAGACTCCTTGGTCTCTAAGGTATCTTCCACTTCTGATTTCCTCTGAGCCACATAACATCTACCACTCCAGCCTCATGTAGATGCTGTAATTCAGACATCCTTAGCTTGTTCCTCGAGGGAAACTTAAATAGAGTCACAGAAGCAGAAATGAGACAGTCATTCAACACAATGTCTTTCTGAACACAATGTTTTGACCAGGAGGAAGGAGAAATGAGATGGCAGAGGGAGAGTAATTGGCCACTCTGAAGGGCAGGCAGGCAGGACACGTCTACTCATTATCAGTGAGTGAGTGATAATGTGGGGCAGTATTATTGAGAACAGGAAAGGGCCTGGTTATAGAGATCTATAACCTAGTTCCCACTGTGTGCAATTGGAAGCCTCAGGTCTGATTGACAGGTTTGCTGTTATTAATATTTACTCCATAATGTGGTTTCCACAGAAATCATGCTTTTTGGAGAAAGGAGACAGAAGACAGAGTGATATGGTGGTATGAGTTCTGAAGACAGAGTAAGGGATATCTAATTCTACCCTGAATTAGATAAGGCATTGCCACTCATTGAATCTCAGCTTTTTTATCTGTCAAGTGGAGTTTGGTAGCAGATAATCTGGAAGATTCCTTTTAGGTCCCTAATAATCTAATTGATGCTATCAGCTGCTACTGTTTCTTTGCATGTGTGTGCAAATTGTTTTCTTAAAATGCATCCCTTCTTGCTTTAGAATAGAATAAAAATGAAACCACAGGTTTGGATTCTTGAAGGCAAAAGGGATAATAGAGAAAAACTAACACAGGGAGGCCTACGATTCAATCAAATTCTTGAAACATTAAGGGCTCCTGAAGGAAAATCAGATAAAAATGCAGGCATCTGGAAATTTCCAGGATGTGACAAGTGGGTGATCCTTAATGTCTACCCTGCTTTGGGGAGGGATTTCAGTTATGTTAGCAGTGCATACTATAAATATTCAATAAATAGTTGTCAACTGATTAACTTTACTATAATGACTAAGCAAGGAACTAGCTGATTATCAAAGGTTCCTTGCAGTTTTAATATTCTATGATAAATTTTGGAGGCAATCAAGCTGTCTAAGCTGTAGGCATAATGGTTAAAAGTACAGGGGCATTCTAGACAGACCTGTGTTAGAATATCAACTCTGCCATTTATTGTGGGACCTCAGGCTAGTTTCTTAATCTCTCAGATACTTTGTTTTCTCATCTGTAACATGGAGAGAATAACAGAAGGTACCATATGGATTTATTCATTTAACAACTATTTACTGAGCACCTGCTAGGCACCAAGGACATACTAGAGACTAAGACAGTCAATACCCTGCCCTCATGGAGTTTACGTTCTGATTAGGAGAAACAGAAAATTAACAAGGAAGCAATTAAATGCCCAAGACAGTGATATACATCAATACATACTTTGAAGGCAATAAAATGTGGCTAAGGAGTAAGTGATTGAAGGGAAGGATGCAACATGAATGTTCTGGGAAGACCTCTCAGAGGAAATGATATTTGTCAAGAAGGAATGGACATGGGAAGGTGTAGGAGGAACATTCTAGGCAGAGGGGATAGCAAAGACCTTATGGCAAGAACTAGTTTGGCACGCTTTGGGAAGACAGGAGAGGTCAAGGTGCCTGGAGTGTAGTGAGGAAGACAGAGAGCATGACTGAAGGGGAGGGGGAGGTGGGGCCAGATCTCACAGGCCTAATAAATTTTGTTCCACCAGCAATGGGTGGAAAACCACTGACGGATTTTAAGCAGTAGAGGAACATGATCTATGGAGCTGGTTTTAAAAGATCCCTCTTACTGTGTAGAGAATAGATTGTCAGTGAGTGATGGGGAAGCAGGGAGGAAATTTAGGATACAGTTATCCAAATGAGAGTTGATGAAGGCTGGACAGCTTGTGGCGGTAGAAATGAAGAGAAGTAAGTCAGATTTAGGATATAACCGGAAATCATGTGGATTAAATGAGATCATCTATGTAAAACTTAGCATAGTTGGGTACTTAGCATAGTGCCTGACAGATGGGCTCAATTAAGTGCTTGCTATAGATAATACGATCTGATAGAGCAGGCCAGTTGCAATTCCATAGGTCAAAGAAGAATCTGGAAAATACTTAGGTCATAGACCTAAGATGCAGATTAGCAAATGAATTCAACAACTCATTATTTATGTGCCGCTTGCATAAATCACATTTGGGGCCTCAGTTGAGGAGTGGACAAGATGCACTCCAAGGTAGCTTCCTGTGCTAAGATGCTCTTAATCATTTTTATGGGATATATCAGTCAGGATCCAGTTAGGAAAATAGTCATTATGAGTGAAGTAGAATAAAGAATTTATTATAGGTATTAGACCTTACAAAACTGTGGAGGCTAGTAAAGTACTCTATGCAAGGTGTTGCCTACATGTCTGGTGGTGAGCCTGAAGTCACTATAGATTGGCCAGGCCTACAACAAAGAAGAAAAGCTGGCTGAAACTTTGTACTTGATTGGGGATCTGGTTGGGTACCCAGTCGGGTACAAAGTTTCAGCTAGTTCTTCCTCTTCTCCTCCTTCTCCTTCCTTCCTTCTTCCTTCTTCTTCTCTTCCTCCTCCTCCTCCTCCTTCTTTTCCTTCTTCCTTCTCCTTTCTTCCTTCTCCTTCTCCTTCTTCTTCTGCCTCCTCCTCCTTTTCTTTCTTCTTTCTTTCTCCCTCCTTCCTTCCTTCTCTCTCTCTCTCTTTTTCTTTTGTCTTGCTCTGTTGCCTGCGCTAGAGTGCAGTGGCATCATCATAGCTCACTGCAACCTCAATCTCCTGGGTTAAAGCTATCCTCCTGCCTCAGCCTCTTGAGTAGCTGAGACTACAGGTATGTGCCACCACATCTGGCTAATTTTTCTATTTTTAATAGAGACTGGGACTCTTGCTCAGGCTGGTCTTGAACTCCTGACCTCAAGTGATCCTCCCACCTCAGCCTCCCAGAGTGCTAGGATTACAGGCATGAGGCACCACATCCAACTTGTATGTCTTCTTTTGAGAAATGTCTGTTCAGATCATTTGCCCATTTTTAAATGGGATTATTATTATCATTATTTTGCTATTGAGTTCTCAGAGTTCCTTATATATTCTGGTTATTAATCCCTTGTAAAACAGATAGTTTGCAAATATTTTCTCCCATTTTGTAAGTTGTCTTTTTACTTTGTTAATTGTTTCCTTTGCTGTGCAGAACCTTTTTTAACTTGATGTGATCCTATTTAGTTAGTTTTTGCTTTTGTTACCTGTGTTTTTAAGATCTTATCCCAAAAATCTTTGACCAGACCAATGTCCTAGAGCATTTTCCCACAATTTTCTTCTAGTAGTTTCATAGTTTTAAGTCTGATATTTAAGCCTTCAATCCATTTTGATTTGATTGTTGTATTTGGCTAAAGATGGAGATACAGTTCATTCTGCTGCATGTAGATACTCAGTTTTCCCAGCACCATTCATTGAAAAGGTTGTCCTTTCCCTGATGTATGTTCTTGGCAACTTTTTCGAAAATAAGTTTGCCATAAGTGCATGGATTTATTTCTGGGTTCTCTATCCTGTTCCATTGGTCTGTATGTCTGTTTTGATGCCACTACCATGCTGTTTTGGTTTCTATAGCTTTGTAGTACAATTTGAAATCAGGTAGTGTGATGCCTCCAGCTTTGTTCTTTTTGCTCATGATTGCTTTAGCTTTTGGAGGTCTTTTGTGATTTCACATGAATTTTAGGATTTTTTTTCTATTTCTGTGAAGAATGTCATTGCTATTTTGATAGGGAGTGTACTGAATCTGTAGATAACTTTGGATAATATAAACATTTAAACAATATTAATTCTTCCGGTCCATGAGCATGGGATATCTTTCCTTTTTGATGTGTGTGTCCTCTTCAATTTCTTTCATCAGCGTTTTATAGTTTTCCTTGTAGAGATCTTTCACTTCTTTGGTTAAATTGATTTCTAGGTATTTTATATTCTTTGTAGCTATTATAAATGGGATTGCTTTCTTGATTTCTTTTCAGATTGTTTACTGTTGATGTATATGAATGTAATTGGTTTTCACATGTTGATTTTATATCCTGCAACTTTGCTGAATTTTTAAAAATCATGTCTAAGAGCTTTTTGGTGGAGTCTTTAGGTTTTTCTAAATATAAGATCATGTCATCTGTGAACAAGGCTAACTCAACTTCTTCCTTTCCAATTTAGATGCCCTTTATTTCTTTCTCTTGCCCAACTTTGCTGGCCAGGACTTATAGTACTATGTTGAATAGAAGTAGTGAAAGTGGGCATCTTTGTCTTATTCCAAATCTTAGTGGAAAGCCTTTCAATTTTTCCCCATTCAGTATGATACTGGCCGTGGGCTTGTCACATATGGCCTTGTGTCGAGGTATGTTCTTTCTAGACCCAATTTGTTGAGGGTTTTTATCATGAAGGGATGTTGAATTTTACTGAGTGCTTTTTTAGTATCTACTGAAATGATTATATGGTTTTTGTCCTTGATTCTGTTTATGTGATGTATCACCTTTATTGATTTGTGTATGTTGAGCCATTCTTCCATCCCTGAGATAAATCCCACTTGATCATGGTGAATATCTTTTTAATTCATTGTCAAATTTGGCTGCCTAATATTTTATTAAGGATTTTTGCATCTATGTTCATTAGGGACATGGGCATGTAGTTTTCTTTTTGTTGTGTCTTTGTCTGGTTTTGGTATCAGGGTAATGCTAGCCTTATAGAATGAGTTTGGAAGTATTCCTCCTCTTCAATTATTTGAAATAGTTTGAGTAGAGTTGGTGTTAGTTCTTCTCTAAGTGTTTGATAGAATTCAGCAATGAAGCCATCAGATCCTAGAGTTTTTTTTTTTTTTTTTTTTTTTTTGATGGGAGACTTTCTTATTACTGCTTCAATCTCGTTACTCATTATTGGTCTGTTCAAGTGTTCTATTTCATCATGGTTCAATCCTGGCAGATTGTATGTGTCTCTGAATTTATCCCTTTCTTCTAGGTTTTTCAATTTGAGTATAGTTGTTCACAATGGTCTCTAATGATCCTTTGTATTTCTATGGTATCAGTTGTAATGTTTCCTTTTTCATCTCTGATTTTATTTTATTTGGGTGTTCTTTTTCTTAGTTTCCCTAAAGGTTTATTGATTTTATTTGTCTTTTCAAAAAAACCAACTTTCTGTTTTCTTGATCTTTTGTATTTTTTAGTGTCAACTTACTTATTTCTGTTCTGATATTTATTATTTCTTTCCTTTTTCTAATTTTAGGTTTGATTTGTTCTTGCTTTTCTAGGTCCTTGTGGTGCATGATTAGTTTATTTACTTGGAGTCTTCCTATTTTTTTGGTGTAGGCATTTATTGCTATGAACTTCCCTCTTAGTACCACTTTTACTGTATCCCACAGGTTCTGGTGTATTTTGTTTCCATTTTCATTTCTTTCAAGAAATATTTTAATTTTGTTCTTAATTTCTTCCTTAACCAAATTTCTTCCTTAACCAATGGTCATTCAGGAGCCTGTTGCTTATTCCATGTATTTGTATAATTTCCAAAGTCCCTCTTGTTATTGATTTCTAGTATTAGTTCATTGTAGTCAAAAAAGATACTTGATATGATTTCAACTTTTTTTGAATTTGTTAAGACTTGTTTTGTAGCCTAACATATGGTCTATCCTGGAGAATGTTCCATGTGCTGATGAAAAGAATGTGTATTCTGCAGGAGTTGGATGACATGTTCTGTAAATGTCTGTTAGGTCCATTTGGTCTAGAGTATAGTTTAACTTTGATGTTTCTTTGTTGACTTTCTGCCTGGATGGCTCATTGCCAAAAGTGGGGTGTTGAAGTTCCCTACTATTCTTGTATGGCAGAATTATCTCTCCCTTTACATCTGTTAATAGTTGCTTTATATATTTATGTGCTCCAGTGTTGGGTGCATATATATTCACTATTGTATCTTCTTTCTGAGTTGACCCATTGATCATTATATAATGATATTCTTCATCTATTTTCTCATTTTTTGACTTAAAGTCTATTTTACCTGATATAAGTATAGCTACTCCTGCTGTTATTTTGGTTTCCACTTGCATGGAATATCTTTTTCCATCCCTTCACTTCCAATTTATATGTATCTTTATATGTCAGCTTTCCTTCTTGATTGCAGGCCTGATTAGGTGACTTCACACCTAATACCAGACACAGAGGCAACACCTTTCATAGGGGACTTCACTGGCTTCTACCATTTTGTAGGGTCTAATCCCCATAATAAATTCTTTTATTTTACCTCACTTATAGTGACTCTGCTTCTCTGATCAGACCCTGACTAACATATCCCATAAAAAAGTTTCAATTTGGTAAGAGGAGTAAGTTCTGGTGTTCTACTGCACAGCATGGTGACTATAGTTAATAACAATGTATTACATATTTCAAAAATCACAAAAAGATTTTAAATGCTCTCACTACAGAGAAATTATAAATATTTGAAGTGATATGCTAATTAGCCTGATTTGATCATTCCACAATGTATACATGTATTAAAACATAACAACGTATCCCATAAATATATACAATTATTATTTGTCAATTTAAAAATAAAACACTTTTTAAGAAAGGTATTTAAGAAAAGAAGGAAAGCCGGATATGAATTTTGGGAAATCACAGGCAAAGTGGAACCCACAGGGACAAATTGGATCCCATATCTGTCTTTAACCACCTCTAAACTTGATGATGCAGGTGACCTGCAGAAGCTAGAGCTCATAGCCACAGAACTACTCATGTACTTGGCCTAGGACTCAGAAAAGATGAAAGAGGGGATTGTCAGGAGTTGGAAGACCTGCACATTCAGGTGTTGCCCCATACCAACAGAGGAGCCAGCAGATCAGTGACAATGTGCATGAGCCACCATGGCGTCTGGCACCCAACACTGACTTTCAGAGCATTAAAATGCTGTTTCGCTTCTACCGCTCTAATCTTGTGCCAATTTCTCTTATAGCCAATTCTAATCTGAAATCATGTAGGAAGGGAATTATGGGAAAGGTAGTTGCAGTTTAGCTAAATTAACACAGTACAAAGCTATCAGAGTCTACTTATATGCCTGATAAGCATACATACTTCTTTTAACCATACTTAACCTCTAAATAAAGACAATAGCAAAATCAGGCTTTCCCTTCATATGACACAACTATCCCTCAACTGAAAACATGCCATTCCTCTCCCCAAGTGAGAATATAAAGTCTCTTCATCCATCTTTCGTGATATTCATTCCTTTTCTAGCTGAGTCACACTCTCCTTTGATATCTTGTTACTTAATTCCATTCTGGTTATATGTTGCTGAACAACAAACCAACCCAAACTATTATGTACAGAACAATAATCACCATGGATTTTGTGTGTTAGGAATTTGGAAAGGGCATAGCAGGATGGTTCTTCTGTGCTCTACAGTGTCTGCATTGAATGACTCAAACAGTTGGGGGCAAGAACAGCTTTAGTCAGAGAATCCATTTTCAAGATGGCTTCTTCACTCACATATTGGGCACTTGGCCTGGGATAGCTGAAGGGCAGGCTCATATGGGATTATCAACTGAAGAGCCTGCATGTAGCCTCTCCTGCATGGCAGTCTTAGGTCAGCTGAACTTCTTACAAGGCTGCTCAGAGGTCCAAAGTGAATTTTCCAGCAAACAAGGTAGAAACTGCATGGCCTTTTATGATGTAGCTTTGGAAGTCACCTAGTGTCACTTACAGCATACTGTATTGATTGAAGAAGTCACAGCTCTCCCACATTCAAGGGCAGGGAGTATAAACTCTGCCCTTTGATGGGAGAAGCATCAAAGAATTTGAGGCCATGTTTTAAAACCACCACCTGGGACTTTATCTAGTCTTATTCATACTTACATAGTTTGGCTAGTTTACCCTTTAGTCATTATTTAGCATCATTTTTATTCATATTAATTTCTCATCTGTATCGACTGATGAGAGTACCGCCTATGAAAATATTATTACAAGTGACTTCCTTTCCATGCTTCCCAGGTCTCTTGGAAACTTACCCACCCTTTGCAGCTAAGCTCACATTTCAATTTTTCTACAGATTTACCAATTACAGCGAACACCCTGACCTACAATGCCTTTGCTTGAGAGCCTTGTTCTTACCACTTTTCTTGTGGCATATATAATTCCTAATAGTTTCAGCTGACAATAATGAGGCAAGTGATTGACTAGCCAATAAACAGTGATAAGAAGATGTCTTGGGCTGATTCATGAAATAGAGAAATACATTTGCCTCTGAAGTAAATGATTTTGATCAAGATATTTTTCTACCTTAAAAGGTTAAAGAACAGGCACAGTAAAACAAAAAAGGAAGATAAATAATTGGCAAAACGTCTGATTTCAGAAGAAAACTGGAAGCTGTGAACCATGTCTGACTTATAGGAGTGGTTTATAACCTGGACTTGACTGTCATTCTGGAACCAGTTGGATTGTATTTTTGTGGTTGCCTATACATAGCCCATAATGAAGGTTCTCTTTTCTGAAGAATCAGGTCACTTATAGCCTGAACCATTTATTTATTTATTCAACAGATAATGATTGAGCACCTTCCATAGGTCAGGTCAGGTAACATTGTTCTATGCTGTTCAGGGGCACCACAGTGAGCAAGATACAGACTCTGACCATAGAGTACAACAAAAGAGACAAAAACAAAACAAAACCCTTGCAACACAGAACCTTATGTACCATGACCAGGGGAGACTGAGACTAAGGAAGCCCAAGAAAAAGCACACAACCATAAACAAACTCGTTTCACTCTTGGTCTCATGCCTCAATCTCCCTCAATGTCCAATGTGACTATACATTCCTTGAAGGCAGGAACCACCTTTTACATGCCTGCATACCACTCCCCAGAATCCAGCTCAGTGACATGTCCACGATAGTCCATCACTAAACATTTGCTAATGGCTTGACTGATAAATACTGAAATGAAATGAGGCTGTAGAGGTACAAAGTGTTTTGCATTATTTTTTGCCTCCTGTGAAGGTTCTTGGTTGTCCTTCTTTAAAATAAACGATCACCACCAATAAATAAGAATGTCTGATGTACTATCTTATGCTTGCTAAATTTATAGGTGGGTGGAACAACAGGGCTTTGATTTCTTGACACACATGAGCTCTGGGTGATGATTCTTGTCTGCTGGCCAGTGGTGCAATAGACTAAAAAGGGAGTTTGGCTCTGTCACTTAATAGCTATATTACTTAATCTTTTGGGACCTCTGATTCCTCAACTTGGAGGAAGATCCCTTCCACCTTACCCGGTAGACACGTTTTTGTTTGATTCCTAGTTTGGGAGCAGGGGAAGATGTAGCACCTTGACTATAAACTGATGGTATGTGGCATGGCTTCTCCCTATGCTTCTGTTGTTCCACAGTAAATTCCCAATACTTATGGGGTTTTAGTCCCAGTGAATTTTTCCCTCAAAAACCAACCAGGGTAATAATGAACCACTTTCTTGCATTTTCTATCAAGACAGCTCTTTGTGAGTTCTAAATGTTCTGTCTAGATTCAAAGAAGCTGATTTCTTCATGAGTGGCTGGAATAAGACTTTTCTTGGAAGCTACTGAATATGGATTAGTTGGATTGTTTCTCAGGAAATAAAAAGCAGGCTCTGGGGTGACTACTTCAGCACTTAATTGGGTTAGCAGAGAACTGCAAATGAGAGGTTTTCCTTAGGAGGGAAAGGATGTTTATGGCTCCCACCCCCTTAGGTGGTGGATTTTAACCTAAACGCTAGTCTTCCAATGCAGCCTTTAATTTAGGAACCATTACAAGAATCTATTAGAGCAGAAAATGCCAGGTTGAAAAATTAACACATCACAGGAGTTAATTAGAACCCAGCCTCTCATTAGATACAAATGGAGAGCCCTCCAACTGCCCAACAGGCTGCTGAAGTCATGTTTGTTGCAGCTCCAAAGTAGCTGCATCTTTACTGCTCAGAGGGGGACCAAGGAAACTGCCCAGACATTCAAGCCAGAGCCACTAGAGGCCCATGGCCTGCGCTTTAGTTTAACTGAAGGTCCTATTCACTAGTCCCTATCTTTTCCTCTCAGAGCTGTTGTCCATGTCACAGGCTGGATATTCCTCTTCCTGGAACTCTCTCAGGGAAGTGTTTTCTGTAACAAAGACAAACATGCCGGGCCTGTCACCAGGGGCAGATTGTAGACTGTGTAAACGAGAGGGAGGCTGAGGGGATCCAGGCCATTCACACACAGCTCTAAGTTGTGGTCTTTGTTTTCTTCCTCATTCGGACTGAAATGTGATTCCTTTGGCTTTCTGTTTTGGAAAATACCTGTGATGAGTTCCATGACTAGAAAGAAAAGCTGTTGACAGGAAAAGCTTCTGACAGGCAAGGGGCTTCTTCACGTGTTCTCAAAGAAGACAGTTGCTTCAAGCAAGCCGAGGCAGAGATGCCAGGTTTAGGAATAAGAGATCCAGATCACAAAAGAGTCATTTTTATCTACAGATTAGGTCAGGTGTTAAGCAGTTTCCTCTGGAAGAGCAGTACCATGCTTGCAGAGTTTAGGCCAGGCTGATATGCACAGGTCCTTCTCCAACACTTACTATGTGATCTTGAGCAAACTGCTTGGGCTCTCAGTTTTCTCAAGATGTTGTGAGAAATAAGTAAAATAATCAAGGTAAGGCACGTAACACAGTGTCTGGCACAGAGTGACAGTTCTATGTGAATGGTTTATTATCGATCTGATGATAGTATTCCTTCACCCAGTACTAATGATGTCCCTCTCTGTGCCAGGCCCTGGGTGAGGAACTTCAGGAAGTTCATTCTTTAATAACCATGCATGTGTATGTTCAGCACAAAGCATGCCCTCTCCCCCACCCCACCCTAGGAAAAGTGCCAGTTGTACATTAACTCCACTTTGTTGAGTAGCTCAGAATTCTGCAGGTCGTCCCCCTTTGAGTAGTCCTCCAAACTCAGCTACCGCTACTTTCAATTTACTCAAAATTCTCTATCTGTGCACCTACCACACTGAGTTATTGTTGTTTATTTATTCTTTATTCCTCCTGTGAGGTCCTAGAGGATAGGGATCATCTATTCGTTTGATCTATTCATGATTATTTTTTCACCTCTGCAGGCCAATGGGTCTCATGCATCACTCAACTCATGAAGATTCAACCCTACTGCTGAGCACATTGACTTCCACCTGGGAACTTTTTCTGGGGAAATAATCCTGCTTTCCATCTTTGAAGGGCCTTGGCTAGTTCTAGCCTCAGTTTCCTAATCTCTTTAAGGGGCTAAGACAGTCTCCTTCACTGGGAGGCTATGATGATGACTGGAGACAATGCAGCTTCTATATGTCCAACACAGTTCTAGGCACAGAGCCAAATACCAAAAAAAGTTGATTCCATTTTTGTCCTCAGCCAAGTCTAGCTGCCAATATAAGTAAAGAAGACTAAAAATACAAGAGAGACTATGAGCACCACGTGAGTGGTACAGATATGCTTCCAACTTGTATCTAGCCTCTGCCATGTGCCAGATAATTGGCTGAAATGAGAGGGTACAAACATAAAAACAGCCCTAGGAAAACAGTGGCAGGTGTGGACAAAAGGATCTCAGGAAGAGGGCAGAAAGCCCTTTACCCAGACTGTCAAATCTGGGCCGTTGGAGATGTCTTTAACAGCAGGCTGGAAAACAGGAGGTTGTACCACAATTGGCCTCCCCTAGCTGTTCTAGGGGAAAAAAAAATCCCGAAACACAATAACCAAGTTATTGAGTACTTACTATGTGCCAGACACTGCGCTGAATGATTTACAGGCATTATCTCATTTAACTTAGAACAACTGTGTGAGGCAGACACGAACTTCTCTATTTCATACATGGCCAGTTTGAGGCTCAGAGAGGCGCAGGAGCTTGACCACAGTCAAACAACAAGGAGGAATCCACCTGCTTGGGAGTTTCACTGGCCTACTGGAAAGCAGAGAGAGGGTGGACCAGCACAAAGCCCCGGGGAGGAGGAGGGCGCTGGGAATGAGAGACAGGAAAGTTGGATTGAAACTCAGGTCGCATGATCTCCGGATCCCCAGAACCCAACGCAGAAGCAGAATAAGGAAGAAAGGGGTACAGGCTGCAAGGGAGGGGTGCCCGGAAGTCTGGGGGAGGGGAGTCCTGGTGGTTGAGCGCCTTCCTAGCCCTTAGTGCCCTTAGTCAATCCTCTCCCCTCCCACCCTTTCACCCTCCCAACCTTATTTAGAAACCGTGTCCCCGAGACAGGAAGGGCGGCGGGCCGAGAAGCACGGAGCGTCCCGGTCTCATTTCCTTTCGAATCCCCCTGTGGAATTTCATTTCGTACGGTGAGGAAATCGGAGCGCGAGACCGTCGGCTGGTCGGCTGCTCCGGGGCGCCTCCCCCACTGGCTGCTGGAGTTAGGCAGCTCCGGGGCGCAGGTCAGGCGAGTCTGGGGGCGGGAAGAGGGGCCGGGCTCCAACCCTCCCAAGTTAGGAGTGAAAATAGCTGCGAACTCGCACGGTACCTGGCACGGCGCTAAGCGTTTTACGCTTTATCTCTAATCCTCCCAAGTCACTTGACGGAGGAGGAAACTGACGCCGAGAAGCTGGGCCATTTGCTCAAGGTCACACAGCCCGGATTTAAACCCACAATCTGTAAATCCAAATCCCGTGTTCTTTGTGTACGTTTCTCTCTCTGCCTGATGAGGAGCGAAACCTGCCACGGGCCGAGGTGACAGCTGGAAGGACACGGAAAGGAAAGGGGGCAGATTGATGGGACAGCACTTCTCACCTGGGAGAGGAGGGAGCAGATTGCCCCGGCCGGAGCAACTAGGCTCCATCTCCGCCAGGCCCCCAGCGCGCCTCGATCCGGGTGGGAGTAAAGCGTGCGCGGGGCAGCCGGGCAGCGGGGCGGGGCGGGGCGCTCCGGGGAGGGAGGGTGGGACGGACGGAGGAGGGGGGCCGGAGGGCGGGGCTTGACCCTTCCAGCGGGAGGTGGCCCCGCCCCGAAGCCCCGCCCCCCGCCGCCCACGGCACCCGGCCATTGGAGAGGCGCGCTGTCCGTCCCGCCCAGCCGCCGCACTGCGAGCCTCCAGCGCCGCGCAGGGTTGGGGCGGTGAGAGCGGCCGGGTGCAGGGTGCTGGCGGGCTTCGCGGAGACTCTGAGCGGACGCGGCCAGTGCCGGGTCGTGGGCTTGTCGCCTGCAGCCATGACCCTCGCAGTCTGTCCCTCAGCCTCGGCCTGGGGCGTCTAGTATCCCACACAGTCGCGCGCAGCTGCCGGAGAGCCAGCCGCTGCCCCCTCGTCGCCCTTGGCGCCTGATCACACTCGTTCCCCGGAGCTGGAAGCAGCACGGGCAGCGGCTCCCCCGTGCAACCTGGGGGTGTCTCTTGGAGGAGCCCCCGCCGCCGCCGCTGCTGCCCCTTACTCTGGTTATGGCCTGGCGGGGCGCAGGGCCGAGCGTCCCGGGGGCGCCCGGGGGCGTTGGGCTCAGTCTGCTGTCGCTGCTGCAGTTGCTGCTACTCCTGGGGCCGGCGCGGGGCTTCGGGGACGAGGAGGAGCGGCGCTGCGACCCCATCCGTATCTCCATGTGCCAGAACCTGGGCTACAACGTGACCAAGATGCCCAACCTGGTGGGGCACGAGCTGCAGACAGACGCCGAACTGCAGCTGACAACTTTCACACCGCTCATCCAGTACGGCTGCTCCAGCCAGCTGCAGGTGGGCGCCCCCACCCCCACCCTGGCGGGACCCCCTTGGGGAGGGAAGCTCCAGACTAACTTCGCGGAGTCCGTGCCAAGTCGGACCCCTTGTCCCCTTCCTAGCCTGAAGGGTGCAACTCTTCTGGAAAAGTGATTTCCAGCCCCACCCCCACTTTTCTGTCCTTTCTCAGAGACTGGAAGCCAAAACGTTGTGTAAGTCATCTGGCCTGGGAAAGAACCCACTCTTACACCCCGCCCTTCCGTTTTTCTCCCCTGCCCACCCATGTCTGGCCAAGCCCCTAACCCCAGTGGAGCTGAGAGTTATCTTTGCCAAGGATTCGGCTGTTGCTGCTCGGTGGGCGAGTCTCGGATAGGTCAGCCAACTGTAGCTAAGACTTGGAAGGGGAGATAAGGAGACGGGATTTCTCCTTTCCCGGTCCCTCACCAACCTTCTTTCTCCCCCTTATTTTTGCAGTGGGTTATTAAATGAAATACCGCTGCACCGTTTTCTTCTGAATGTCCCCTCCTCGCGGTTTTAGAGGTCATGCATGAAGGAACGGTTAGGTTGGCTTGAGTTCTTATCCTCAGTGTTGAAGGCAGGCTTAATGCTTGGAGAACGAGAAAAAGCTCCAGGAGTGTAGTTGGAATATTGGAAGAAATTTTTTTTTGCAGTCATTAAAAAATGTAAAGCTTATGTAATGATGTGGAAAATATTTATTCCACAATAATAAGTGAAGAAAGAATTTGCATGTACAGGGTGATTGTTATCTTGAAAAAACAAACACAAAAACAACCACCAATTCATTGAGGGAAGAAAGACTGAAAGGAAAATTTAAGAAGTGTTAACATTGGTTGCGTTTTGGTTGGTGAGGCTGAGTGATTTTTAGAAAATTTGAAAAGAGAGAGGTTGTGGGGAAAAAAATAGAGGTTAGTTGTCCAGGCTAAGTTTCAAGAATCTGTGGTTCTGGCTGTAACTTCTGAGAGATAAGAAACAGACATACACTTACTTACTAGGTGCATGTTCTTACACAGGTCATTTTAAAAGTTAGATTGTGGTTTTGGAAAGATGGTTGGGATTAAACCTATTGCTGGTGAAATGTCCCTTTGGAAATTTCAGAACTTTGGAACGAGGTTATAAAAGCTTAAGAAATGATCCTCTAGCTCTCAGTTTGGAAACAGCACATATCCTGACATCAGTGGCAATTTTGTTGGAGAAACAGCTTTTGCAGGGATATATATTTTTAATTACATGTATCCTGGGGAAACAGCCAAGCTGTTTTGAAGGACAAGATTGGATCCCTTTACATGCTGGAAAATAGTTACTTGTAACCCTACACTTCATAGACAACATCTGTAAGGAGCCAAGCAGACTGTTTATCAATGCTGGAGGAATTGAGGACAGCAACTGGACTCTCCCCTGCTGGTATTGCAGTTTCAGGGACTTAATATTTACATTTTCCTATTGTGCCTCATTATTATTCATTGAGGAAACCTGGCCAAACAAACCCCTGGTGACCAGAGACCTTAATCTGCCTCTCAGCCTTGAGTCTGACAGTATCTCAATTGGGACATTTTCTGTTTCAATATGGAACTGATAAAAAAAAAAATTAAGGGCCAATGTTGAGAGATGAGAGGATATTAACAGGATCTACATTTTTTTTTTTACACCAACCCCTGGTGACCAGAGACCCCAATCTGCCTCCTATCTTTGGGTCCAACAGTGTCTCAATTGGGACATTTTCTGTTTCAGTATGGGTCTGATTAAAAAAAAAAAATTAAGGGCTAACATAGAGAAATGAGGGAATATTAACAGGATCTACATTTTTTACATTTATTTAAAAATTGGTTATTTTAGGTTTATTTCCTTCAGTGTGCAGTTCTTCAGATGCTTTATATTTGTTTGTTCCTCTGGAAAGGATTACTAGAGCCAAACTAAGAAAAGCGTGTAAGTGATGGATTATTAGGCACCCCTGTTTGAGGTCAGAGTAAACTGGCAGACTCCCTATAGGCTGGTTTAAAAGTAGGTGTATACATTGTCTGGAAGCATTCAACTTAGCTTTGTGTAAGCATTTGGTCAAACTTCCAAGTCATTGTTTTCTTTGTTCATTTCATTACTTTTCCAGTTCTTCCTTTGTTCGGTTTATGTGCCAATGTGCACAGAGAAGATCAACATCCCCATTGGCCCATGTGGTGGCATGTGTCTTTCAGTCAAGAGACGCTGTGAACCTGTCCTGAAGGAATTTGGATTTGCTTGGCCGGAGAGCCTGAATTGCAGCAAATTCCCACCGCAGAATGATCACAACCACATGTGCATGGAAGGGCCAGGTGATGAAGAGGTGCCCTTACCTCACAAAACCCCCATCCAGGCTGGGGAAGAGTGTCACTCTGTGGGAACCAATTCTGATCAGTACATCTGGGTGAAAAGGAGCCTGAACTGTGTTCTCAAGTGTGGCTATGATGCTGGCTTGTACAGTCGCTCGGCCAAGGAGTTCACAGATATCTGGATGGCAGTGTGGGCCAGCCTGTGCTTCATCTCCACTGCCTTCACTGTACTGACCTTCCTGATCGATTCTTCTAGGTTTTCCTACCCTGAACGCCCCATAATATTTCTCAGTATGTGCTATAATATTTATAGCATTGCTTATATTGTCAGGCTGACTGTAGGCCGGGAAAGGATATCCTGCGATTTTGAAGAGGCAGCAGAACCCGTTCTCATCCAAGAAGGACTTAAGAACACAGGATGTGCAATAATTTTCTTGCTGATGTACTTTTTTGGAATGGCCAGCTCCATTTGGTGGGTTATTCTGACACTCACTTGGTTTTTGGCAGCAGGACTCAAATGGGGTCATGAAGCCATTGAAATGCACAGTTCTTATTTCCACATCGCAGCCTGGGCCATCCCTGCAGTGAAAACCATTGTCATCTTGATTATGAGACTAGTGGATGCAGATGAACTGACTGGCTTGTGCTATGTTGGGAACCAAAATCTCGATGCCCTCACTGGCTTTGTGGTGGCTCCCCTCTTTACTTATTTGGTGATTGGAACTTTGTTCATTGCTGCAGGTTTGGTGGCCTTGTTCAAAATTCGGTCAAATCTTCAAAAGGATGGGACAAAAACAGACAAGTTGGAAAGGCTGATGGTCAAGATTGGGGTTTTCTCAGTACTATACACAGTTCCTGCAACCTGTGTTATTGCCTGTTACTTCTATGAAATCTCCAACTGGGCACTCTTCCGCTATTCTGCAGACGACTCCAATATGGCAGTTGAAATGTTGAAAATTTTTATGTCTTTGTTGGTGGGCATCACTTCAGGCATGTGGATTTGGTCTGCCAAAACTCTTCACACGTGGCAGAAGTGTTCCAACAGATTGGTGAATTCTGGGAAGGTAAAGAGAGAGAAAAGAGGGAATGGTTGGGTTAAGCCTGGGAAAGGCAACGAGACTGTGGTATAAGGCCAGCCAGCCTCCACACTTTGCTCATTTTGAAGTGGGGGGAATGCCAGCATTTTGGTGGAAATGCTACTAAAAGTTTTATGCAGTGAATCTCAGTTTGAACAAACTAGCAACACTTAAGTGACCCCCATCAACCCACCGCCCTCTATACCAGCATCATAAAACCAATGATTTTGCTGCAGACTTTGGAATGATCCAAAATGGAAAAGCCAGTTAGAGGCTTTCAAAGCTGTGAAAAATCAAAACGTTGATCACTTTAGCAGGTCGCAGCTTGGAGCGTGGATGTCCTGCCTAGATTCCAGGAAGTCCAGGGCGATGCTGTTTTTCCCTGCAGGGTGGGATTTGAGCTGTGAGTTGGTAACTTGCAGGGAGAAAGATTAGCTTTTTTAACCCTTTAAAGTTTTAAATACTAACTGGGTCTTTCAGATAGCAAAGCGATCTATAAACACTGGAAACACTGGGTTCAGAGAAGTGTTACAAGAGTTTTATAGTTTGGCTGATCTAACATAAACATCTTCTGTGGTGCACTGTCTGCTGTTTAGAACTTTGTGGATTGCACTCCCAAGAGGTGGTGTCAGAATCTTTCAGTGCCTTTGTCATAAAACAGAATTGTTTGAACAAACAAAAGTACTGTACTAACATGCATACGGTATCCAGTGGATTTTTCTTCTCTCTCTTCCTCTCTTAAATTTCAACCTCTCTTCTAGGGTGCTGCTGTTTTCTTCATTTTACATTAATGACTCAAAAAGTATTTTTATAGGAATTTTTGCACAGCAGCATGCCTAATGAGGGGAAACGGAAGGGTGATTCACTTTCTGACAATCACTTAATTCAGAGGAAAATGAGATTTACTAAGTTGACTTACCTTACAGACCCCAGAGACCTATTGCACTGAGCAGTGGGGACTTTATATATTTTACTTGTGTGATTGCATCTATGCAGACGCCAGTCTGGAAGAGCTGAAATGTTAAGTTTCTTGGCAACTTTGCATTCACACAGATTAACTGTGTAATTTGTGTGTGTCAATTACAATTAAAAGCACATTCTTGGACGATGACATAGTATACTCAACTGACTTTAAAACTATGGTCAACTTGCATTCTGAGAATGATAGTGCCTTTTTTTTGTTTTAGCATAAGAATGTTATCAGAGTCTGGTCTACTTACTACAATGGAGACTTCTTTAATTTTGTGAAGGGAACTAAGGACAGCTAATCCAACTACTTGGTGCATAATTGTTTCCTAGTAATTGGCAAAGGCTCCTTATAAGATTTCTTTGGAGGCAGTGTGGCCTGGAGTATTTATATGGTGCTTAATGAATCTCCAGAATGCCAGCCAGGAACTTGATTGGTTAGCAGGGAATAAAGTGTAGACCATATGAAATGAACTGCAAACTCTAACAGCATAGGTCTTAATTGCCTTTTGCGGAGGTATCCAAAGCTTTTAAAATTTATGTTTTACGTTCCTCACGAGGGGGTACCCCCTAGCAGCCTCTCAAAAGTTGCAGTTCTTTTAAAATTGTAACTGGCCTTCTCTTAATCCGCCTTAGGCCTTCTAATCATGAGATCTCCGGGACAAATGGTCGACTATGTTATAGGTTGCTCTCCTTGTAACTCATACCTGTCTTTGCTTTAGGAACTGCTTTCTAATGACTCATTTATTTATTAATTCATGTCTTTTTTTTAATAGGTAGGAAAATTTTTTTTTTTAGTATCACACTTCTTTTTGGAGAAATATCATTTCCAGGGACTCGAAATTCCAAATAGGTGGTCCAATTCTGGAAATAAGCATGTCTTCTTTCTTTCTTTTTTTTTTTTTTTTTTTGGTTTGACATTTTCCTTCCTTCTTTCCTCTTTGTTTTTGTGTGGTTCTTGAGCTGTCTGAGATCGAGGTGCCTATATGGTCTGTTGTGTGTTTTGGAAGGGAAAGTCTTAGGGCTTTTGAGACTGAAGCTAAGCGGGCATGGGTGGCCCCTGCTGTTGTGTGCCCAGTCTGAGTACCTTGGCTGGACTCTGGGTCAGGGCTCCAGGAGCATGAGAATTGATCCCTGGAAGGACCAGTTTAGCTCCATCTGAGAGTACATTGCCTATGAAATGCAAAATGCGAACTCCCTGTGCTGCTTCAGATAGTTCCCATAACTGTCCGGGGCCCTGGAGCATGCACCCAAGGGCAGAGCCTGCCCTTACTCACGCTCCGCTCTGGTGTCTTGGGAGTTGTGTGGAGACTGTGGCCCAGGAAAGGGAAGGAGAGCCATGCAGGGGCAAAACTGGCCTTGCTGTTAGAGCATAGGGGTTTGTGAAGCAGTTTTCTTTGTAACGCGTCAGTGGCGTGACCAAGGCAGCACCTAGCAGAGGGCCAGGCATGCAGTAGGTGCTCAGTAATTGTCAATGATTAAATAATAACAGTAAAAGAGCACTTGGGGGGAACTGTTCTGAGTTCTGGAGTTCTGAATTCTAGAACTAGTACCCTAACAACCTTGCAGGTTTTGACCTGCAAGGTATGTGTGTTCCATAAATCTCTTGCCTTCACAGGGGAAAGTATATTTGATCAGAAATGGCCAGTCAGCGCAGACTGGATTAGTAGCTTAGCAATGCCAAACCGTTACAGGCCTTTCCTTTCACATTCCAGACAACAGAGAGTGTTTACAACTTCAGGTAAGGAACTTGGTAGCAGAGGAGTCAGTCAGTGACTAGTGACCTTCAAGCAACTCCACCACTTCTTAAATTGGTGTTTATTTAAAAAAAAAAAAAAATTCAATTATCAGCACATTTATTGAGTGCCAATTGTGTGTAAAGCCCTGTGTTAGGTGCCTTAAAGGATGTCACAGGAGACAATCTCTGTTCTTCTAACTGATCTAGGGTAGGGCTGCACCTGGGGCTGCTGAACTTTGCTATTGGTTTTATGAAGGAGCAGGGGCCTCTGGAGTTCCCTTATGTTTCACTTTCTCCATCCCATCAACCTCTTTCTGGGTCTTCCTACCTTTAACACATCTCTTATCCCTGCCAGGACTCCTTCCAAATCAATTACAGGAGTTTTTGACAGAAAGCATCAGCTCTGTTTCATGGCAATCTCCGTAGAAATCCCCCGCGAAGACTGTGAAGATAGGTCGTAAGGACACGAGCTCCCACATCTGTGGCTTTGGGGCAGACAATTCAGGGCTTGGGGTGTTCTGTGTGACTTGTGTAGGTATGTTTGAGGACAGTGTCTAGCTAGGGAAGAGGTTAGTGTTTCTCTGAAATCTAGAATAGGTGGGTAGGATTGTAGCTTCTTATAAAAATCTCTTGGCCTCCAAAGATTTTATTAAACAGGAGCCAGTGGCACCTCTGTCCAGCCTTGTCTCTGGAAGACTGCTTTCTCCTGCTTCATAAGGGCCAAACCTCAGGGCAGAGGAACATGGGACAGGGTGGAACTGACCAGAACCATCTGGTTGAGCTACTTGGTTGATTCATATCCTTTTTCCTTTATGAAGACCTATTTCCTGATCTCCGACACTGTTTCTGAGCTGGCAGCTTACTGGGGCCTGACACCAGAGAAGAAGTGACATTCTTTATTTTCCCAAGATGCTCTCTGACTTTCCTTTCCTAGGTCATACATACCCTCACCTGCACTCCCCAAACTCAGAATCTGGGAACCTTGTATACCTAGATTCTGAATTGGCATTCTACCCAGCACCTTCAGTTCTGTACTCTCGGGCTCTGCTCAGCCTCCCAGGCACTCACTTAAGTGCTTACTGTGTTGGGAAGCAAGCTGGGACCTATGAACAAAAAAAATAGCTCAATAGCATCAGTCCTGGAGGGGCAAAGACTTGGTTCAAAGGGATTTCACCAGGATGGTGCAATTTTCGACGTCTGATGAGGTGACCACAGCCACAGTTAAGGAAGAGAACCAGAGAGCACAGACTTTGGAAGGAACCTCTTAAAAGACAGTCTGCATCCTGTATTTCATTCTGTAATGGCATCGGAGAGAGTTGCTATTCCAGCCAATCATGTTGAATTACTGGACTCTGACAAGTTCTTTTGTTCTTTTATTGTATTTGAGTTTAGAGTCCCCGTCTGGATTTCTATTATGTCTGGCAAAGGACCTGGGTTATCATTTTTCCTCCAGGGCTGGATCACAGATCTTGGAAACTACTCAGAGAGCATTTTGCTCCTACCAAAGATCAGATAATAGAGACTTAAACAATGGATTTTGTTTCACTGTAGCCTGAGCAGAGCTTTGTGCTGCTGCCTCTTGCCATGCACATGTGCAATAATGGCACACTTCGCAGTACCAGGAGGCAAGTGAACCCCGGGTCCCCCTGACATGCCTCTTCCCCTTTGTAAGCTCAGTTGCCCTGATAGTAGCCTGCTTCTGTTTCTGATAGACCTTATTTCCTCCTCCTTCACATCAGCAAATTCCCAGTATTCACCCAGGCGATTTGTAGAGGGCCTGTTTGGGGGCCCTATGTGAGCCATGTCCTCAAAGCTTTTGTACCTCCTTGCTCTCCTACAATATTCAGTACATGACCACTGTCACCCCAGAAGGCTTCTGAGAAGAGGGGCAAGAGCAGGTCTGCCCCATGAAGGTTGGGTCCATCTTCTATCCCAAATTGCGAAAGTTTTCAAATCCTGTTAATGGGCTCAGGCCCTGACTTGGCTGTGGGCTTTGGGAGGGGTAAGCTACTTCTGGGTTTCTCCCAGTGGAGCATGTAAGTGGTTCTGAATTTCTTCTACCTCACAGGGATGTTGTGAGGCTTTAGAAGGTCTAAGGATGAAGGCCCTTTGAGCTCTTTGTAAGAAAAGTGGACAAAATATCAAGCATGATCTGCAAAAGGGTAAAATGTGACTCCCCCTGCTCTGTGCAGCAATCAGGCTGGTTGCTCTGTGGCCTTTTCTTGTGTCCTCATGCCACCCCCACCTGCTTCCAGGAACCCTGAAGCCAACTTGGGGGACTTTCAGATGTTCGACATGGAGGTACCAGGCAAACTCCTACACATGCCCTGAATGAATTGCTGAACTTCAAAGAAAATGGACCCTGCTTTTAAGAATGTACAAAAGTATGTCTGCATTGATGTCTGTACTGTAAATTTCTAATTTATCACTGTACAGGAAAAAAAAACCTTGCTATTTAATTTTTGTATTAAAGGAAAATAAAGTTTTGTTTGTTAAACTGGTGTGTGATTTGGCATGTTCCTGAAAGTGTAGGACAGTCCCTGGGAAGCATACATACCCAGTAGTGAGAAATAGAGGATTCGTTTGCAGGGCAGGGCAGATTGAGGACTGCTTTCTGAGAACCTCTTTGTTTCTTTTTTTGCTGGTGCTATTTTTCTCCTGTGGGATTTCTCCTGGGTCAGCAAACCCCCACAGTCCAAGGTCAACAGAATTTATCACTACTGTGGTCATCAGTAGCACTCAAGTGAGTCACATGATGCTTTGGACATAACTATAGTTCTCAAGCTGTTACCCCGATAGCACCTCTGTTCGGCCTTTCCAATATGTGTGGCCATCTTTGCCTTCCAAATCCCATTGACTTAGTCTGGTGGCCTAAAAAAGCTTTCCCACCCCTTCTAGAGCTTTAGGCCTCATAAAAAGGGAAATGGAAAGAGAGCCTTTTTTTTTTTTTTTCATTTTTTTAAATTTTTTTCTGTCTACACAATGTTTCTGTTTTGTGTAATAGACATGGGAGTATGTCACATCAGTCAGTCAGGAAAATGTCTTCTAAGCTAATTTTATAAGTTGGGTGGTCTGTGTTTCCATATCCACAAAAGTCATCAGACAAAGCAAATTCAAAGCCATTATCAGGACATTGTCATGGGAGCCAGTAATATTATGGACCACACAGACAGGGAAGGAAAGCCACTGCCATAGGAGATGTCTGCTGATGTCCCAGATGACAGCATCAGGCCTCTTGGTTTGCTGTTAAATTTCCTGCCACCCTTTAGATTCACTTGAATACCACCCTGTTTTGGGGTGAGTAAAAAAGCCCATTGAACAGGCATCTGCAATACTGCTGTCCTTATCTGTGATTGCTATTGTACTTTTATCTCAAACCCTAAATGAAGAGAGGCATGTAATTTAAATTCTCTTCCCTGTAAGACAGGCTGTGTTTCTCATTCCATTACCTACTTGTTAAGTAGTTATGAAGCTAAGAAAAAGTCAACACAATCTGGAATGAAATCATAATAATCCCTTGCACTTGTAGAAACACTTTCTGAATAGAAAATACTTTATTTACATGATTTTGTTTTATTCTCATGACATTTCTGAAGTAAGTAGGGCTGGCATTGCCTTACTTTAGAAAGGAGAAGCCAAGACTTAGGGCAAGGGCAACGCAGTGGGGAGGCAGTAGGTTGGACAGCCAGGTCTTCTCATGTCTAGCTCAGGGTTTTGGTTTTGTTTTAATTGTACACTCCTGGGGTTGCAACTTTGTTCTCCCAAAAGATGTGTTGAAGTCTTAACCCCAGATACCTGTGAATGTGACCTTATTAGGAAATAGGGTCATTGCAGATGTAATCAAGGTAAGATGAGCTCATACTAGATTAGGGTGGGTCCCAACCCAATAACTCATATCTTTATAAGAAAAGGGAAATTTGGGTGCAGAGAGAATGCTCCGTGTGACGGCAGACAGAAGGGTTACGCAGCTGCAGGCCAAGCAAGAAACACCAAGGATTGCTGGCAACCACTCAAAGCTAGGAGAGACGTGGAAGATTCTTCCCTGGGGCCTCCAGAAGGAACAAGCCTTGATTTTGGATTTCTAGCTTCCAGAACTGTGTGAGAATAAATTTCTGTTGTCTTAAGCCACCCAGTTTGTGATAATTTGTTATGGCAGCTCTAGGAAACTAATGCTCTATCCCTCTGATTTCTTTAACTACTGCAAGTAGTTCATTGGGAGTGGGTAGATTCTTTGGCAGGCACCTCTCTCAATGATGAGACCTGGCATTGAGGGTCTATGTAGCATAATCACTATAGCAAATTTCTTTATCTGTAAGCTGAACACCTCTAAAGTAAACCCCATGGCCCCTGACACTCAACTGGTTTGAACTGGCCTTGGTTGGTCTCTTGGCCACCCAGCCCCAAAGGGCCAGGACCCTAACTGGAATGTGACCCAAGGGTTTTTAGCATTTCTGTCCTGAGAACTGCCTTTTTCTCTTTCCCATTTTAGCTTTCACATGCAATCATAATTTTAAAGTTGAGCTGACTCTTGACTAAAGAGGTCAGCCTTGGCCTCCTGTTTTCAGAGGTTCTGTGTACAGAAATAAACTACACTGAGAGAAGGGCTTTATCCTCTTCTCAGTTTTCCATCACAATGCGAGCTGGTTTGATAGAACTGGGAGGATCTCAGTTTTACAAATGCGTTGGACCTGCAAAAGTTTAGTCCAGAAAGCTTTCAAAATGGACCTTGGCCCCGCTTGAAATTCCTAGATTCACTCTGTTTTTTTCCTTCAGTCTATTTCATCCATAGGCTAAGAGAGCCCATAGATTCTTCTGCCCTCGTGGCAAAGGATTCCAACTTCTCAAATTCCCAGGGAGAACAGAAAATCAAATATATTACATTTCTCATCAAATGCTTGATTTTCATCAGCCTTCCACCTGGTTTCCTGTAAGGGCCCAATCCTGCTTTCACCCAAGAACGTGCTTAATCTCATGGATAGCCCACATTATGAATGCCTTTTTCTTTAAGAGATTAAATGATTGGCTATCTAAATTTCCTAAAATGCTTACGGGTTGCATCATTTCACTCGTTATGAGGTAAATAGGTAGAGTATAAAGCAATGAGATGGAATTGATAAGTCACATAGAAAAACCTGTTGTAGTTTCATCATCTTCCTCTTACCCCCTGCCTTTGCTTACACTTTGTTTCCCTTTGCCTAGAATATCCTTTCCATCTTTTTCCCATGAGGCTCTGTCCTTTCTTTGCTACTGAAGTCTTGTGTCTTGTCTCCTGGGAAGACATCCCTGACCCTCCTGCTTGCCACTTCCTGCCTTCCTTTCCTTCTAACTATAGGTAAGTTTAAGCCTCCGTGCCTCTGTGCATGTGACTCTGGGAGCCTTCATTGCACTGTTCGCAATGGTCTTTGCATGTGTCCTTTTCCCCACTAGACTGGGCAGGACCGGGTGCCCAAAGTGGCCCATCTGTGTACCGTCAGAGCCTGGCACAGTGCCTGGAACAGAGCATGAGTTTCAGGAATACTTGTGAAAAGAAGAAAGGGAGGGAGGAAGGGAGGAAGGAGAAAAGGAGGGAGTGAGGGAGGGCATTTTACCTTGTTAGGTGGAGAAAATTAAGGGCCTCAGTGAAAAACATGACCCGCATAGGAAGAAAACCAAAGGTGGCAAGAGCCATCATGTTGGCAGGACTTTCTGGAAAGAGGCTGGGGCGCTAGCCTCAGAGAAAATTCTCCAGCCTCAAAGATGAATTAGAGAATGATCTCCTACCCCACTGTGTTGCCTGTTGTAAATTGTCTCTCTTCCCCTTTTTTCTCCCCCTCCCCCAAGAAATAGTTGCGGAAAGCCCACTGTATATAGAACACTGGAGTGGGCTGGGGAATGGAGACAGGGAGTGATTTAAAAAAAAAAAAAACCATGAAAGACGAAGTCCAACTTGGAGTCCAAAAGTGCAGATGACAAAACAGAGAAAGAATTCAGCTGTTATTAACAAGCTCAACACGCTAAACCTGGAAAAACAAATCCTCTACCACTTAGTAAATATTTGTTGAATAGCTGAATCGGGGTCCATCATGTGCCAGCCACTGTCCTGGGAAGGCACTACAGGGGACACTGAGATGAATAAGACAAAACCTTTCCCTCTAGAAGTTCATGGCAGCATACCACATGCCTCTCTGTCCTCCCCTCCAAGGATCAATGCTACCAATCCTACCACGCTTACTATGGAATGTCTTCCTAAGTTCCAAGGCCTTGATGGTTTAGCTTGAATAGAACAGCTTCTGAGTAGCCAGTGTAAGGCAGTTCCTGAACTGTTGTCATCTCACCATTTGATCCCCCAAACGACACATCTACCTCACATAAATACGTAGAGAAGGTACAGGGAAGAACAGAAAAGGTGAAGTGTGGATCCCAAAAGCCCATGACTCTTTTAAGACTTAGTCTGCTCATCAAAACCACCCTCTGAATTCAATATGTAAAAAATAAAAATTAAAACTTACTCATTATGTACCACCAGAGGCATTTGATCATCAGATTCAGCAAACTGCCTCCATCTGATCATCCATTCTGGGCACATGTGTTAATTTATAATATTTGCACCCAGTAGGTCATTTATGTAGTTATGTCTGCCTTGTGTCCTCTGAAACTTCTTCTCTTGCTACTGTTATGTCATAATTGTATAAATCTAAAGAGATTGCTCTATAGAAGTTAAAAGAAGTATAGTACATGGTCAGTCCTCATTTATCCAGACTGAAAGGGCTAAATGTGTGAATAAACTTGGCTGAGAGTTGCCTGGAGGGAGGAGCGGGGCAGTGAGTGGTTGAGTGTAACTGGAGCCTGAGATTCTTGGAGTGGGAGGGAAGGTGGTCTGAGGCCGAGTTATGAAAGGCCTTGGAGGTCATATTTTCTCCTGAGCCCGGCACAGGGGAGTCAGCAAAAGTTTGAAAGCAAGGAAGGCTCCCATCCATGTCGGTGTTTTGACACAGCTTGCTCTGGCGGCCCTGTGGACTGTGGGTGGGAAAGAAGGCAGGCAGGAGGCAGGAAGACCAGTTTGAATGAGAAATGGTGAAGGCCTGAATAAAGTTGGTAGAAGAGAGATGGAAAGGAGGGGGTGATTTTTCAGAGAAACCACAATAAATTGTATTCTCCGGGGCTCTGTTCAATGAGCCGAATCTTTTCTTTCTAAAATGCCAGTGTTTCAGAGGCAAGGAGTTTCTGTTTGCTTTGTACACCTGATATAGCACACTCCCTACATTGCAAGCTACAGATAAATAACACCGAAGGCCACAGCGGATTGCAACACTGACCAAGTACCCCTGGAGATCTTGAGTTTCCCTGCACTGAGACTCTCCCTTGCAGTGTGTGGGTCAGCATGACACCGTTTGTCAGTGGAAGGGACAGGGTGCTTGTCAGGAGAGTGTTTAGTTGTTTATGTGGTGCTAAGGGGCCCTACCAGCTCTTCAGGACTCAGGGTTTCCTATCACGACTTACCTCCTAGATTAACTGATACAAACCCCATCATAAAGGCTTAATTTAGGACACATTTAATCCCAGTCATGTCTCCCATCTAGATTTTATTTCTTGACACAGTTTTCTTTGCTGGCTACCATTGGCGGTGAAAGTCTGCATTGCCACCAGATCCACAGAAAAAGATATCAAGGGCCCACACATTTTTCCTAATCCTTTTCCTTTTAAATCAGAAATTCTGTATAACATTTTCCATAAGTGAACGAGAGAATCACTTCCTAGTTTTTGGTGGCCCCCCTCCACTTTTTTTTTTTTTTTTTTTTAACAACAGACCTTTCTTTTGAATTTACATCAGCATTTAGCTAACTTCCTGAACATTTCACCCATTTCCTGAACTTATTCTGAGGAAGGAAAAACATCCTCCTTCAGAAATAAATGCAAATAATCACAGAGATTATTTCTATTAAATAAATAGTGTAAACGCAATGGAATTTCCTGTAAGATGTATATTTACCATGGATATTTCAACAAAAATCTATTTGTTGTGATTCTGCAGGACCCATTGTATTTGCACTTAGTCTGAGGAATTATAATCCTTATATAGCTATTCAGGAGGTAAGTTCTAAACATTTGCAATTTTTACTCTTATTAAAAATATTTTTTTATTGAGAAATCTGAACACTGGGAAAATTATTCTCTTCAGGTCAGCATGTTTAGGTTTTGTCTCTTTTAAAACAGAGTTCTTGTGACACCTAGTGGTGACTACAGGCAGAACAGCTTCAGGACAGCATATTGACTTCATGCAGGGTCCCTGTAGTTAGGATTTTTTGTTCATGGATTTGCTTGGGGGGAAACACACTGCTTACAAGAACTTAAAAATCCCAATGCCTAGGAATCCTGAGAAGTAGTGACATGGAAATGTTTTCTTTATGTGTTTCTGGCAACGTTCTCTTCTCTTGATTAATGTTTCCTGAGAGCCAGCTCACCTCCTAGAGCTAAACTGGCTCAATTTTAAGAACGAATGAAAAATGTGAAGCTCTGCAGAGAAAACACATTAGTATACCACAAGAGAAGTTTCCCTGTATTTTTGAGAAGGCCTCCTCCCATTTGGCCATCTTTTAGTGGAGAAGAGTGGTCCTTTTCTGGTGAATATGTCGTTGACATCTTAGAGGTGTATTATAGGCTGACTGCCTGCCACTTCTGAATGCTTTACAGGGGACTTCTAGTGTCGCCAGTGGCTAATTTTTGAAGAGAGAGGTGATAGGGATCTCAGAGAGGCTGTCTCCACCCCACCCCACCCCTGCTGGCGGAAGGCCATCCAGGATGGATGGATAGTATGCTCTAGCCAATCCCAGCCACTTCCAGTTCCTCCTGTCCTGAAGTGGTTTCAGCCTTCTTGACCACCGCACGTGCTGGACTCCTCAGCCAGGGAACTCCTTCTCTCCACGTCCCTTCTGCTCATTCTTCATGTCCCCATGTGAATGTTTCCTCTTCTGGGAGCCTTGCATGATCCGACCAAGCAGAGCTGACAGTGCCCTCCTGTAGGTCACCTCTGAAGCTAGTTCAAACATCTATGACTACATGTGTCATATTACATCACATCGTTTCTGCATGTTTCTCCCATAATGTCTGTGAGCTTCTCAAGGACAAGAACTATTCTTGCACCTAACCCCCTGGCTTGTCCAGGTGCTCCACAGATGTTCACTGATGTCCTGGCACCAGCCATTTTGGGCATTAGATTATTCTATTTAGCTACAGTGTTTTGATAGTAGCAAATTAAGAGTAGGGCCGCTAGTTTAAGAGTAGAGTTGACAATCAGGGGACTAGGTCTTTAAAAATATGCAGAGCCATTGATTATCCCAAATAAAGTAAGCTTTCACCCCCTGAGGAATAAGATGGTTTCACAAAAATAATCTCTAAGTTTCTGTCTGGTTCTAACATTGTAGGATTCTATAATTAGGAAAGCCATGATTTAAAACAGGGTTTTAAAATTTCTGGGGTCATGGCAGAGAGTCTACAATTGTATGCAAAAACATTTTATGTACATATATGTCTTTTTCTGGACAATTGGTCTGTTTGTTTCATAGATAGGGTTTATGATCGCAAAAGATTAAATACTGCTGATTAAGAATCATTGACCAAAATGGTGATCTTTGCTCACTCTCTACTGGGTCAATAGGAGTTAACACTTTCTTGCATGCCTCAGGAGATGCAAAGCCCTTGTTGCTTTTTCTCCCACCACTCCTTGAGCACACCTACAGGTCCTGGTCTGCAATTTAAAAAGAGACTTGCATCTTAGGAGGCTTTTGGACGTTTCCCATTTGTGCTGCATTAATGTCCCCCTCGAGTTCTAAATATAAGGGTGTGTGGTCAGAACTCTTATCAGCTCAAGTTTGTGTACCTTTCCTCACATTAAAGAAAGAAATTGACATTATCAGAGATGATATTAATATTCCTTAGGTTAGGTACCAGGGCTACTCTGGGAAAGCTACCACACAGAGCCCCCAAGTTTTGCCCAGTGGTCCACCCTGAACCTGCTGGGTAACACTGGAAATCCTGCACATGAAGCATGATCACTGAAAAATTCTACCACTGTGATTTGGGCCTGAAAATTGCTGTGATGCTTTTCCTCTTCAGTGGGAGATGCCATTTGCAAAGTGAATTGTGGCTGGCAGCATCGGCTTCATGGGTGTATGACTTGGGCAGTCATTCAGGGTCCTGTGTTTAGAAAGGCCTTGTACTTTGTTTAATGCTATGCTGTTGTCTTGAAATTCTAAATAATATTTGAACAAAGGGCCCATGTTTTTATTTTACACCCAGTCCTGCAAATTAGGTTGCTGGCCATGAGTGGCTGCATATACCTGAAGAAGCACCATGTAGTGGAAACAGCAGGAGCTTTGTTTGGAGTTGACAGTTCTCCACCTGTCAAATCCCAGACTGTAACTTCCCAGCTCTATGAGCTTGGGTAAGTTACTTAACCTCTCTGGACTTTGGTGTTGTTATATAAAAAATGGTGATCATGGTGATTATAATATCTAACTTTTATAGTTGTTGGGGCAATTATACAGCATGTGATTTAGTAATTGTTAATGGTTGATAATGACAACAATGATTTGAAAACAATTAGTCAAGAAAGAATACAAAAATAAGAATTAATTATGAATAAAGAAAGAATGAAACGTGTACATTAGTATGAAAGCAGATCAAAACAAAATGAACAAATGACAAAGCCATACACAGAGACTTTTTTTAGGGTTGGGAAGAATTGTAAAGATAAGCCTCTGTGCTTTCTTTTCACCTGGGCAGAGTTGTGTTCACCTCTGTCCTTCCGTTGCTCTTTGTACATAGTGCCTTTATAACACTTAAAAAACATTGTTTTTTCTTATGATCCATATTTTTTCCCATTAAACTTCGAGACCCCCTGAGACCAGGTACTATGTCTATCCTTTAAAAAACATTTTCAGCTCCTAGCACAAGGCCTGACACAAAGTAGATGCTTAATAAGTATTTGTTGAAAGAATAAGCTAGTTTTATTTTGTAGTTGAGAAAGCTGAGGCCTAGAGAAGTTAGGTGACTTAATCTAGCTTACAAAACTTGCCCTTGGCAAAGCCAGGACTGGAGTCCCCCCTGTTTGTTTTGAAGGGTTACTTACTTCGTGGGGGCTCTATGTGGACCTAGTCCTTGGAGCTATTAAACACAGTCTTTATTGCTTGCTGAATTGCAATCATCAGACGATATAGAAAATGTTTAAGTCTTTTATATATGTGTATATTTATTTGTTTCAAGTCAAAAACTAGAAGGAAAACGATCACTGGAGCTAGAATATACTTGTGGCTGTCCCAGTGAACTTCTGAAAAAAGCAATCCATCAGATCACCTTTGCTGAGCACGCAATCCTGCTACAGTTTCAGCTCCCCTTTCTCTTGCCCCAGATCTTCCCATTCATGAGATTATCTGCTGTGATGTTGATGTCTTGGATGTGATTGATTACCCACCACTATCTTGGGGACCTGGGAGTGACCTTCTGGATGCATTTGTAAGGAACCGGCTTGGAAAAAAAAACAAAAACTTGAAGGCATCCTCTGGTTGGCCTGAGATAAGGGGACCTCAGAGTTTTTTTCATTAGCCTGGCAAAACAATCCAAACAATAAAAAATCCATAAGAAAATATTCTGCTTCCAGGAGCTTAAAAGACACTTCTCATTTCAGCCACCCAGTCACATGATACTAGCCCTACATAAGACAGACAAATGTTTTTGCGGGTGAGAGCACAGGAGGATGGGAGGAAAGAGGGAAGGAGGGGAGATGAGCAGAGAAAGGGGGGGATGAAGAGGGAGGCGAGGTGGAATGCAGAAAAAAATTAAGGAAAAAAGTCAAAGACATGGAGAGAGACAATATATCTGGAAAGAGATGTGGGACTAATATTTACCTGAATGATCTCAGGAGCTAAATCAAATCATCAGAATCGATCAATCCAAGTCCGCTTGCTGAGCTTAGTTGGTGCAGGAATAACAATGAGAGTGAACTGAAAGAAGCAGTAGGGTACAGTGAAAAGACAGGGGTTTCTGCTTCGGTTCTGATGACGATTTGCCGTGTGAGCATCTGCATGTTATTTTAAGACTCAGGCCTCAGTTTTCCCATCCACGAGTGGGGGAAATAAATGAAACAGGACATATGAAAGTAATTTGAAAAATGGAGCGTGACACAAGCAAACACAGTCTCGAATTTACACGCACGCTGGATCTATTCCACCTAAATCAAAACAGGCTCTGACATGCCTCCAGCTTTCCCTTTCATGGACTCAGAAAAGTTTTCCACCTTGTGTTTTTAAAATAAATAAATACATACATAATCCAATGATCTCGTTACATCATTAGGCTCAGGTGGACTCGTTCCAAATCATGAATACAGCGCCGAGATCAAAATATAAAAAGAAAAAAAAGGCACATGGTTTACCTGCCTTTGTTCAACAAATTTATTGTTGTGGAAAAGGCAGATCTGGCTAGGAATGAGATCTGGTTCAGACTCTAGTCCCACCAGTCAGGGGCTGTGTGACCTGGGGCAAGTTTCCCAGCCTCCCTAAACCTCACTCTTTCCACCTGGAATAAGGAAGCACCTCCCTCCCTACTTGTTACCTCAAGGCAGCTGGGTGAGTGCTCAGCTGGCTGCCAGCATCTGCCTGTGCTGCTCATCGCTGTATCCTCAGTACTGGAGTCCAGTAGATGTGAAATACACGGTGCTTTCTCTTCTCTTTTCTACTCCTCTCGCCCTATTCACACGTCCACTCATTCAGGTGTCTTCCCATTGCCACCAAAGTAAAGCCTCATCTTCCAGTATCTGAAATACTGCTTGAGAGCATTTCTGTGAAGGCTTCAGACAGGAAATGAAATCACCGTCTTATGACTGTATACTGTCTTGGATGTCAGCAATGAAAACAGACACTAGAGAACTTAAATAGAAGGGAATTTATTGGCGAGATATTGAAGAGGAGAGAGAATTAAGCTTAGAAATGGGTAGAAATTCAGGGAGAGTCAGAGGGCCAGGCCAAAGGCAGCACAGCAATGGTGCCTTGGCAGGAGTGTTTTGGGCATGCGGGGAGGCTGCTTTTGCAAAGATGACTTTCGGCTGTCTCCATGGCTCACCACCCACCACCTCCCTGTTCTTGTATTGCTCCCCCGGGAGTCACAGTTCAAGGGAAGACCACCTGGTGGGCTGAGCCCAAGTCAGCTGCCGGTCCTCAGATTGTGCTTGGGCCACGGGTGTGTGTGTGTGTGAGTGTGATCCTGGCCACTTCAGATGTGAAAGATGTGTCCTCCCTCACATCAAGAGAAGCCACAACAGAGATCAACCCTTAGAAAGTGAGAGAGATTGGATGACAGACAACAGATAATAAAAATATGACAAATGTCCACTGCAGCTCAGAAGAGGATCTTCAAAGAGGTCACAGAATCTAAGAGCCTGCCTGCCTCGTGCAAGGATGTCTCCTATTCACGGACAAAAGGCCTAAGTACAGTGCCAGGGCATTTAGCATCAGTTGGTGTGGCTAGGGAGGATATAGCTATTTCTGCTCATTCAAAGTGGTTTTGAGAAAACAAAATCAACATTAAATTGCAGCAAATAATTAGAGATTTAGTAACATTGGGAAAAAGGCATGAAAAAATTGTGTTCCGTTCAATGGTGAGTGACCAGCTATTCAGATGGCTTGTGACTGATTTCTACACAGCTGTTTTTCCAAACCTGTCTGCACTCGGAGGCAGAGCCTTGTGAGCAGCCCACGTGCATTTCCCACACACTCGCAGCTCCAGCAAACTCTCCTGAATGCTGGGTGGCCATGTCACTGATCATTATGGTCCCTGCCTCAGGAACTGACAGTCTGCTTCCTTTTTGCTGTAGCATTCAAACCCTAATTATTCAAAAAAAATAAATTCAAGACTCAAGCCCAGCAGCTGAATGCACTTTTTGTTTGGGAAAGTCCAATTTTCAGTAGAAAACTACCCTGGGCAAAGGCAACTCCTGCCCCTTCCCCCCTTTTGCCCCAAGGTCAAGTATTCTGATGAATCTTAGCAGTCATTGGACCCATTTCCTGCCAAACTGTGACAAACCAACAAGAAGATCATGATTAATCACCCCCAAACCCTTCCTTGCAAACAAACAGGACTTCCTCAGGGACAATTTTGGAGGTCCTCATCATCACTAAATTTCATATGGGTTAAGTTAGACTAAGTTTTCACTTTTGCACAGGGCTTCACAGTTTGCATAGAGCTTTATGGTTTGCATGGAGCTTTATACCTTCTATACACATTATTTTATTTGATCCCCGACCAGAAGCCACCAGGCCACCATCACCTGTCTCCTGCATTATTGCAATCCCCTCCTATCTTCCTCAATGTCCTATCTGTTTTTTCAAATTGAAGTATACTTAACAGACAATACAAAGCACAAGTCCAGTTGTTGACTTTGATGAGTTTTGACAATTGTATACACTGTGTAACTGTCATGTACAATAAGATATAAAAAATTTCCATCGCCCCAGAACATTTCTCCATTTTTCTTTCTGGTCAATGTCTTTTCCCCAGGAAACTACTTTCTGATTTTTATTACTATAGATTATTTTTCTGTGCATGGATTTCATTTTGCATCAATGGAATCCTACAGTATGTATATATCTGTGCCTGTTTTTCATGGACGTAGGAATCATCCATGTTGTGTGTATCAGGAATTCCTTCCATTTTATTACCGAGCAGCATTCCATGGTATAAATATACCACCATTTGCTAATCAGTTCATCTTTTGATACAAATTTGTTCTTTTCAGCATATTTTTGCCACTATGACTATAGCTGCTACAAAAATTCTTATACAAATATTTTTGTGAACATATGTTTTCATTTAACTTGGATAGATACCTAAGAATGAAATTGCTAGGTCATAGGGTAGATGTATGTTTAACGTTATAATAAACTGCCAAACAGTTCTCCAAAGTGGTTTGTCAGATATATGAGTTGTCAACATCCACTCTTGCTTCCTCCAGTCATTTCTCCTCAGAGGCTCCAGAGCAATCTATTTAAAACATAACCTTGGTCCCATCACTTTCCTGCAAAACCCCCTCAGTGGCTTCCCACTGCCCTCAGGCTAACATCCAGACATTTTCATCACAGCCTGCGATTTGGCCCTTCACTTTGCCTTCAGCTACTGCTCCCGGCATCTCCCTGCATTCCAGCCACACTGGATGTGTTTCTTTTCCTTCAGTGGGAAGCTCTTTCCCTGCTCAGAGATTTTGTACATGGGGTCCTTTTCCTGCACAGCCCTTCTTCCCCCACTTGCCCCTTCGTTTGCCTATTTATTTTTCTGGTCTCAATTTAAAAGTCCGGGATGTCCCCCAGGCTCTGCAGAATAAGTTAGATCCCCTGTTGCCTGTTTCTGTAGGGCCCTGGGCTTCTCCTTCCTAACATTCGTTGTACTGTTGGCATTTTGAAAAGTACATGTATTAATATTTATTTCAAATTTTGAATAGGTTAAAAATTCCTATAGTTCAAAAATTCTCGAAAGATGTTCTGTCAAAAGTTCTATTCCCCCGGGCCCTGTTTCCCAACCCACATGAAAAAAAATGAACCTCTTGATATTAGGTTGTTTTCTTTTCCAGAGATTTTGTAATGTCTATACAAGATTTTATACACACACACATATACATACATACAAACATATACACACATATTATATTATTACTATTACTATTAGGTCATTTTGTTATATTTGTATATGTTATATTAGCATATAACTAATACAATTACTAATACTCTGAGTATAACTATATAATTAGTATTGATAATATTAATATATGTAATTTTTACACATATATACATTGTTCTGCACACTGTTCTGTACCTTGCTTTTTTCATTCACTGATATATGTTGACAATTTTCCATTTCCGAGCTTAGAGAGCTTTCTCATTCTTTGTCACTGTTCTACTCTATGGATGATCCGAGCCCATAGTGATGGCCAATTGTTTTTAATCTTTTCCTATTATAAACAATGCTGCAATGATAACAATCAAGTATATGTTACTTCTTATGGGTATCAGAACATTCGAAGGATAATTTTCTAGAAACCAAATTGTTGGTATAAATTCTATATGAATTTGTATTTTAATAAATTTTGGCAAATTGCCTTCCACGGGGTTGCACCACTTTGTATTCCTGCCTGCAATATGTAAGTATACCAGCTTCTTCTTGGCCTCACCCATATGTGTTGCAGAAAGTTTGGATGTTTGACAATCTGAGAGAAGAAAAATGTAGTTGGTTTTAGTTTGCATTTCTCACATTAGAAGCTGAGCTTCTGGTGGAATTTGTTGTATTTTTAATTTCATAGCACTATGCCTGCTATGTGGTAGATATACAATATATCTGTTGATATAATAATAAAGCAAGTATAGTATATTAATACATAATATGATGTATTATATGCTATATATATCTTATGCATAATATAGATTAAGCATATGTATTATATACTAATATATATATGTATATTGGTTAAATGGATGAAAAAACTGAATGATGATAACACAACTTAAGGTTAAATCTGTGTGATTTAAGGACATAGAGCTTGTAAGTGGGGACTTTCTGGCACCAAGTACAGTATACTTTTTCTATTAGTCTCTGTTGGCCCACATTTCTTGGGTAGTCCAGAAGGAGAAAGGAAAAGGAGATGTCACTAAAAACAGGAAGGTAAAATTTTAGCTCTGTCTTGCTATAGGTTTCATTGTTGAAATAATTTACATGGTACCAGGTATCTATTCAGTGCCAACTGGAGAACACCCAGCTGAGGTCCAGCTTCTGAGGTTTCATAACTCTTTGTGTTAAGAACATAGCCTTTAGGGTCAATCTGACCTGGATGTGAATTTCAGCTCTGATATTAACTGTGAGATTGTCTTCTCCCTACGATGCAATTTCTCCGTTGGGGAAAAGGGGGTGACAACAACCTTGAGGTATCTGCTCAGCCCCCAGTTCTTTTTCTCTAACAACTCTCCTCCTCCCTGTTTGTACCATGTGACCCCAGGCCCCTGGCAGAGCTGATTGGACCCAGTGTGAACTGACCCAAGTTAGGCCACATCAGAATCTCAAACAAATTTGGGAACAGAATCCAGAGGCTCTGTTAGTTCTCGATCTGGGAAGTGGGGTGAGACTGTGACCGGGTAGCCTTATTGGATCTGGAGTCTGAGAGGGCCTGGTAAGTAGCCTTCCCTTTCCTTGCCTCGCTTCGGAACCAGTTGAGGGATGGACCAGATTATGGCAGGGGAAGACCAACGCATCAGCTTTTCATAGGTAAACTCTTTAGGGTGGCAATGCTGAACCCATATGAGACAGACTTTTCACAGGCAACCCTGAATAGCTGGAGCCTTCCCCTGCTGACGGAGGGAAGGAGATCGTTGGCTTTCTGAGGGCTTCCAAAGGACAGAGGGGAGGGAAAGGGCTGAGCTGTGAGTTCCTGGTCCTTTTCCCAAATTCATCAATCAAAATCCAGCAGTGCAATCCTAACAGAGGTCCCTGTACTTGAGAACAAGGAGGTTCACCCTAACATAGAGATGTACAGAGAAGTGTGGTCAGAAGACAGTTCTCCCCAGAGAAGCAGCTCTAGTTGTCTGGGCTCTGACTTCCCAGCTTCTGCTTCTCGTCTCTCTCATGAAGCCCAGCCACACTCCTTACCCTTGAGTTGTCTCTGATACACCACATTCTTTCTAATTGTGGGTTCCTCTTTATTGAAACTCTTTTATGGGGGTCCTGCTACTGGTAACCAACAACTCTTTATTAAGACTCTAAGTCACACAAATTTTGGTGAGGTTCAAATACAGAAATGAATGTAGGGCAGTTAGCACAGTGGCCTCAGTGTATATTTAGTTTTTTTTTATTTTTTGATGAGAGAGGGGAGGGAGAAGCTCTGAGCCTCAGTCACTCAATTCCTTTACAGTTTGAATATGACACCAAACAAACCCCAGAGTTTTGAAATTTCTACTTGGAGGTCAAACAGCCATAAAAGCAGTATATGTGCAAAGAAAACATTGCTGAAGACATGTCTATCCCTGGCTAGAAAGACAGTGTGTATTAGTAGCTGGAGCCAGACATACTTGGATAGTAACTCAGGTTCCAACTGCTACTAGCTGGGAAGTCTTACAAAAGTCATCACCTCTGTAAGTCTAATCTTTTCAGCCATAAAAGAAAAACCTACTTTGAGTGGTTGTTGTAAGCACTAAGTGTGCTCCTGGCACATAGTGAGTGCTCAGTAAATAATAGTTATTATTGTGGTATTCTCAATACCCCAAGAAAGGCCAGGAACACTTTCCTTTCTGATTAGGAGAGCTACATGCCTGATTACGGTTCCACTTTTTTCTTGATTGCCAGGGAGTTCGGAAGCAAATTTAAAATTTACTAATGGCAACTTCATTACTATGAAGGTTGCATATTTGTAAACCCTTTTTCTTGGTTCTTGATTTTCTACTTCTGAAGCTTGTCAACCAATGAGAAGAAGCTTATCAACCTGACCAGACCAGGGCATATATGTGTGTGCACACAAACACACACGCTCCAGTTAAACAGTTATTTTTCAAGGCAGTTGTCCCTTGGGTAATTCCTTGCCATGAAAAAATGTAAATTACTTTTCAGTCCAGCATCCATGGGCTTTCTCTGTAAACTAGTCCAAGAGAAATTTAATCTGGGTCTGCATAACAGAAACCGGGCAGACAGCCAGCAACTTTTGTTTTGTGTTTTAAGAGAAATGCAATGTGCTGCTTGTCAAGTGGCGTCTATGGCGCTCAAGCACAGTCCCACTGGGCCAAGGGCTAACCCCAGGAAAGGACCAGGTAGTTTGGTGGGTTGTGCTAGAGAAGGGCCTTTGAAGGGTCAACTCCCCCTGGGTGAATTAAAGACTTCAGAAAATGCTAAGGAATGAAACACTGAGTCTCAGCATCCAGGATGTTGATTCTAAAAGTGTCACAGGTCAGACGCTGACAAGAGTAGGGTAGGACTGGGGAGGCAGGGAGTGGGAGGAAGCCATGGAGATGAGCTGGGCCAGATCGCAGAGGGAAGGAAGTGTGAACCTTTCCCTAGGGGTTGTGGGGAGCGCTTGGATGATTTTATACAACAGTATTGTCTTTCCTACTCTTCAACTCAACATTGATTGCATTAGGACTCAGGAGCTTTCTTATTATCATGTAATCACTATAACAACTGTTAGAGATAAGTTTTATTACTTTCCTTTCCAGTTGAGTAAATTGAGACTCAGGGAGTAATTAAATTGCCTGGGATTACATGGCTAGGTGGAGCCATGACTTGAACCCAGGTCCAAGAGCCTTCAAGCCCAGTTTGCATTTTCTGGTTTGGCTCCCAGGCAAGGGCATTCATCTTGTTTAATTCATCTCTGTTTTTCCTACCCCTCACTTTTTGGTCCCAGCTCTCCAAAATTTAGTAGAGTTTAGTGGGTTGAAAAAGTCAAACGTGACCTCGCTTCACTATTTTTTATTTTTATTATTATTTTTGTCCAGCAGGCCCCAGAAATGGCTGTAGGAGCTGGCAAAGTCAGTGCACTCTGAGGCCAGAGGCCCCTTCCTCCCCTCTGAGCTCATTCCCTTTTCCTTTCCCAGCCTCTGGGAGAGGAATTTTGCCCATGGGAGCTGTCTCAGGTGCCGACTGCTCTCTTGACCTTTCTGTGCCTCCCTAACACATTCCTGCATCTAAATCAGAACTGGTCAATGTTTCACTCCCCCTGCTCTCCTCCCAGCCGCTGGTGAACAATTAACCACCAGCAGCCCCTGCTTTTCCGGCTCTCCATCTCTCTCCTTAGAAGCCTCCCACCACTTGACAGCTGGGTGTCAATGATCTACCGAACCTGACAGGCACCGGGCTTCCTCTCCAGTCTTCCAGGAGCCTCTTGCATACCTTTTTATAGTGATTCTGGTGATATTGGATTCTTCTAAAGGAAATACATCTTAGGGGATAACTGAGCCAAAACACCCACACTGACTCTTAAATTATGTTTTCTGTTGGAGATTCTTACAAAGAGCCAGAGAAGAGGGCCAAAGATGCCAGTCCAGCTCTGCCACTTACTAACCAGGTGGACTTAGCCAATTCTCCTAAATTCTGTGGATCTTCTCTTTTTCATTTATAAAATGAGGAGAGTCATTCTTCCCTCTTACATTTATTATACAGACTAAATGATAATGTACGTAAAAGTGTTTGACCCATACTAGCAACTTAATCAATATTCTTTCTTAAGAAACTGAAGCCTAAAGTTCAGAAGATCGTAGAATGCTGGAGCTGGAACATGCCTTGTAGAGCTTGTATCTCTTTTACAAGAGAGGAGGTCCAGAGAGAAAAATCTGGAATATAGTTATTCAATAACTTTTCAGCCAGTCATTGGTCCATAGTCCAGTTTTGCTCTGTCCATTAGAAATATAATTTATAAACCATACATGCAATTTAAAATTTTCTAGTAATCACATTAAAAAAGTAGAAGGGAAGCAAGTGAAGTTAACTTTAGTAATATATTTTATTTAATTCGCTATATGCGATATATTATCCTTTTAACATGTAATCAACATAAACATTATTAATGAAATGTTTTAAATTCTTTTCTTGTGGGTACTAAATCTTCAAAATCTGGGGTGTGTCTTGCACTCACAGCACAATCAATTCAGACTAGCTGCATTTCAAGTGCTTGATAGTCACACAAGGCTGGGAGCCACAGTGCAGTTCTAGTTCACTCCAAGCCAGCAAACATTTTGTGCCCCTGTTATATGCCAGGCACTCTGTTATGAAGGTGAACAAACACGCAAGGGGGATAGGTGGACAGCTCTGGAAACCACAAGCCATAATTCAATGCTGGCAGTCCCTCCCCATCAAGGCTGCTGAGTTACTCATCTATGTATTTAGTTGAACGAGTTGAGAAGAAAATTCTCCAGGAAAAATGTCTATGTCTCCAGGGCATTTATTATTTTCTTCTGCTCAGGTATCAAAGGATAGAAAAGTATTTATTTTTGATCTGTTTCTACTGTGTCCCAGGTATTGCCAGCTGCACTTGGAGGGTATTGTCTGATTTAATCTTCATAGTGACTATGCAAGGACATTATTTTGCCCATGTTAAAGAGGAGGAAATAAAGGTTTGGAGGAGTTAAGCAATTGTCCAAGGATCATGCAGTTTATCAGAGGTGGAGCTGGGATCCAACCTCAGGAACCAGGCAGGTTTGACTTGGTCAACGTTGCCCCAAGATGTGGGGGAAAGGAATGTTCCTTGGTCATTACTATTTTTACCTATTTACAAACATTCCCCAAAATTTCTTGAATAATATGACTGGAGATTTATTTTAATAATAACCACTTTCCATTCCAGGTGACCAGTGGTGCTCCTGCCTGAAGGCTCTTGCTACAAAGGAAGGATCAGGATATTCCATTTCTTTGTCCCTCTCAGTGACTTGGAACTGTTTCGTGCCTTGGAAGCCTCAAGCTGAAGTGAATCTCAGTCTCAAGTTTACCTCTAAGGGGGTGTACCTTGTTTCTCTGAACCAAATATGCTGCCCACAGCTTCCCTTTGCCAGGGTGCCAAGTGGCTGGGCTGGGAGTGGCTTTCCCTTTTCCACAGCCTGCACCACTGTGTTTCCAGTTTCTGCTCCAGGACACTCAGTTATTGTGTGTGTTGGTAAAAAGCATCTGCAATGTGAATACCCACTAAGCTGGAACATGGCCTGCTGCAACTATAGTATTTCCTGAAAAAATATCAACTGTCATGAAGGCCACAGATAAAGAAGTTTGTGAACCTGGAATAACCAAGGAGAATGAAATGTTCTAATCAAGATCATCAGTGAGATTTCATGGGGAAATTTCCCATTGGGGGAGAGTAGACAATGAGAGGAGGAGAACCAGTCACTAGAAAAGAGTGACATTTTGCATCAAGAAACAATTAAAAATTAGATCATGTCCTGAAATATTGAGCATATGACACCTGGTGAAGATTGCCTGGCTGAACTTGAACTGGATGACTGAAGAATTTTTTAAAAAATTGAAGTCACAGATTTATTCAATTTGAAATACAGTAATTTGTTTACTTATATTTCTTTCATAAATTTAGTCAACAAATAATTTTGGGGTATCCTAGGAACTGTTCTAATCATTAAACATACAAGTTTGAAGAAAGTATAGATGGATCTACCCACACAGGGCTGTCAGTCTAGCAGGAAGCAGATAAGAAGAAAAATGTCAGGGAAGACCACCCAACCTTCAGGTACCATTTAAGCTGAGCCCTCAATGGTGGAGAAGCCTGGATTTCAGGGGTCACGTTTAGAAACATAAATTTAGGAGCTGATATATGATATTCGAAACCAAGGGAATGAATGAGGTCTCCTAGGTAGAGAGAAGAAAAGAAGGCCCAAGATTGAGCACCAAGGAATAGTGACCATTAATATTGGGTGGAGTAGGAGGAGCTGAGAAGGGAGACCAGGAAGGAGCAGACAGTGAACTGGGAGCACAAATAGGAGAGTGGGTGTCACTGAAGCTAAGAGAGAAACATGTCTCAAGAAGGAAAGAGTTTCTCACTGCGGCAAATGCCTGTGAGAGGGAAAGTAACACCAGGGGACAATGGCGATGACAACCAGCACCACCAGCACCCCACAGGGTCATTTAGGTATGATATCATGGTGGCATTGGTTTCCCTTCCCAGGCTAGTCACTGAGAGGTAGGAGCAAAGACAGGGTGGGTTGAAGTTGGAATAGGAAGTGAGGAAGTGAAGACAGAACATGAATTTTGATTTTTTGAGAAGTTTGGCCACAATGGGAAGCAGAGAAATGGGGTGATATCTGGAAGGGGATGGGATTGAGTCAGTAGAGTTTTAGTTTTTCATTTTATGATTGGGCATCTGGATCATGTTTATGTGCCTATTCCCACTCTATTCTCTGTTCCTGGAGCCCTTCTCTGGCAAACTCCTACCCGCTCGGTAAGATCTATATTTAAGTGTCCCATCCTCTGTCAAACATTCTTCCCAGGCCTACTTAGGTGTCTGTCCCCAGGCTCCCAGGCCATTCTGTGAACACATTGTCTACCTTAAGGCTTACCTTATTGCATGGTAATGGAAGTTTCTGTGTCTTTCTTTTCCATTAGACAAGAACAGAGTCTTGGAGAGCAGAGACCGTGTCATCTCTAGTTTGTACTGCTGGCACAGGTAGGTGTTTGGAATGTGGCACTGGGAAGATGCTCATTAAATATTTGATGAACAAATAGGTAAATGAATGAATAAACTAACTATGAGTTTGGAGGCCGTGCTACTGGCAGCTTTCCCTTATTTTATGAAAGGGAAAACCGAGGCATAGAACAATTTGGAAACTGATAATTTTACAAATTAGGAGGGGCCCTGGAAAACAATAGACTCTCTAGTCCTGCTCCTTTAGCTGTTGCCCAGGTCCCTGTCTGGGACTGCACTGCCAGCCCCAAGTGCACCTGGGGCTGAAACCCTGGCATTCACTTCAAACCTCAAACTTCACCCCAGAACAGGCCTTCATGCTGGCGTTTGCAGTGTTTGCTTTTACCTTGATTTTAGCAACATCTGCCACGTTGAGGCTGGGAGGCAGCTTGCGAACAAAGGGTGACAGCACCTTTCTGAATCTGGGGGGAGACAGGTCAGGGCAGTGCTAAGTGAAGCTGACGCGGTGGGTGGGTGCGGGAGGGGAGCGGGCCAAGGGGATACTTGGCTCCCTTCAACTGTGGGCCAGACAAAACAAAGACATGGTTCAGGACAACCACCAGGTGTCACTGTTGATCCTCAGTTAAACAAAAGCTCATTTGGGCAAGGACTTTAGAAACACTTTAAAGACCTTTATTTTGCAAACGAAGAAACTGAGGCATAGAGAGGTAACACGATTTGACAAAGATCATGTAGCAAGTTAGTGGCAAGACAATTATGAGAATCCAAGTGCCTTAACTTTCAGATCAGCGCGACCACCTTCTCCATTGCTCCAAAGGCGGCACTTTGAGGTGAGGATAAAGCTGTCTCTGTATCATTCACTTGAGACAGCGGCTTTCAACTAGAAATGGGAGAGAAAAAAAATGGAGAAAGAAAAAAAGAATGAAAAAGCTCAGCGTTCATTTTCACATGTGGCTTATTCAAAGTGTTGGGTTTAGATGCCATTGCCCACAATGGGAGAGTGTGGCCCGTAGGGCCCCCACCTGTGGCATGGTTTGAATACTTGAATAGAAAAGTATCAGGTAAAGGATTTCATCCTTTTTATGGCTTCAACTTAAAAGGAGTCTCATTCCCATGGAAAACAAGAAGCCAAGTTGCTCAGCAAAGAATTGACTGAAACCTAAGTAGCAACCAGATAAAAGCATTTGCTGGATGGAAGGATGCAGGTAAGTTTCTGGGCCCCGCTGTTTGGGGGTGGGAAGCCATGGGGCAGAAGACCCTTTGTGAGACAGTGACCCTCAGTCCAGGCATTTATCCTGGTGTCTGGGAACTACGAGACAGCAGAGGAGTCACAAGGGAAGGACTTTGTCTTCGCCCCACCAGGTATCTCGTGAGGTTTCTCCCATGCTTTTTGGCCAGACTCCCACTAGGACCTTATTCTTCCCAATGTGGCTTCTAACGAAGTCTCCTTTTCTCGCCTCCCAGGTTACCTTTCTTTTAAATTAAAGAGCTTTATTAGTAGGTAATAAAATTAATATGCGTTCATTATGAAAATTTAGATAGCAAGTAGCAGAGAGAAGAAAATAAAAGGCATCTGTAATTTCTCCATTCAGAAATAATTGCTGTTAACATACTGCTGCATAGGTTCAGGCCGTGGCCCATGGGGCACCTGCCACGTGTCCTTGGCTCTGGGGTTAGAGCTGTGAAGTCAGCACACACCAATCTAGGCCCTCACAGGGCCTACAGTCTAGTCGGGGGAGACAGAAAATACATTTTTTAAAAAGGTAAAATACATAAGATGGCAGATTGTGATAAGTGCTGTGATGATAAATGAACCAGAGACGGAGATGGGGATTTTAATGATGATGAGGTGGCAGTTTTAAAGCAGTATATTCAGAAAGTGACATTTGAACAAAGATCTGAAGCAGATGAGGAAGCAAACCATGTGGGTATCTGGGGGAAGATTCTTTCCTTTCCTTCTGTTTTCTGTACATATATATTAATAATAATGCAATTGTATAATAACATAGGCAATATATGACTATACTTGATTTAAAATCTTCAAATAAGGCCGGGCACGGTGGCTCACGCCTGTAATCCTAGCACTCTGGGAGGCCGAGGAGGGCAGATTGTTTGAGCTCAGGAGTTCGAGACCAGCCTGAGCAAGAGCGAGACCCCATCTCTACCAAAAATAGAAAGAAATTAATCGGACAACTAAAAATATATAGAAAAAATTAGCCGGGCATGGTGGCGCATGCCTGTAGTCCCAGCTACTCGGGAGGCTGAGGCAGAAGGATCGCTTGAGCCCAGGAGTTCGAGGTTGCTGTGAGCTAGGCTGACGCCACGGCACTCACTCTAGCCCGGGCAACAGAGTGAGACTCTGTCTCAAAATAAATAAATAAATAAATAAAATCTTCAAATAATACAGAAAAATATGGGAAACAAGGAAACATCCTTCTCACCACACTCCTATTACCTTCTCCTCCCTCCAAATAAACACTTTGACAATAGTGTGTTCCCTTCCGAAACTTAGTCTCTGCATTTACATTCGTTTCTCTATATACCCAGATAATAGCTTTATTGTATTTTCTACATAGGTGAGATGATCCTTTTTGAAGGTGATGCCTTTTTATTTTCAGCAAACAGTATCTTCTTATTATTTTTTAAACTTCAAAGGTATATGAGAGTTATAGGCCTCATTACTAAAATGAAATAGCTACATTTCATTGCTAAGTGTGGGTGGGTGTTTCACTTCCTCCCCTGGGCTAATAATGTAGTATTTACTGCACTATATTGTAATAATTTGTTTCTGCCTCTGTCTCTTCTACGTGACAGTGAATTCTTTGTGGTCAGGGATTATGTCTTCTCATCTCTTAATTTCCAGTCCCTGGTATTATGCCTAGCACATGGTGTTTGGTAAATGAACAGGCAGTCAAGTGCACTTTCACATGTTAACGTGGAAGGCTTCCGACATCGAATGGAATATTTGCTGAGATCAATGTTATGATCTGTCCTAATGGGGCCCAATCTATTGTCCATTGAAGAATCTGTGTCACTAAGGAATACAGCCATTATGGGGTAACAGCCAGGATAACTGAGGGCAGATCCTTCAAATCAAACAGTCCAGTTTTAGTATTAGAATTAAAAGATCAACTACTGAGAGCTATCTTTTACTCTTCTTTATGAAAGAAAATAAAAATGTAGTGAGGACACAAATGTGCTAAGCATTTCGCTTAACATTTCTTGTTCAAGGCACAAAATAACTCAATGAGGTAGATGTTATTTTGCAGATGAGGAAACCAAGAATCAAAGAGATTAATATGGATAATATGTAGATCCATTCAGATATCTGCCATTCAGATTTATCAGATCTTAACATTTCCCTATATTTGCCTTTGATATTTTTTCCCTCAGAAATAAAACATCATGTACAAATATACCCCATGCTCTCAAATTTCATTGCTAACGCTGGATGGCACATTTAAAAGGCCACTTAAAACCACTTTGTCATTATAGTCAACAGACATTAATCGAGCCTAGGTGCTGGGCTACGCCCTGTGGATACGGAATGGTATAAAACTCAGTCCCCGCCCTTGAAGTGGGGGTAGCAGATACATAGGTTTTACAGTTGAGAAACGGAGGCACAGAGAGGGGCGGTGGCTCTTCCAAGAAGTAAAGCCAAGTTTACAGACCAGGGGTCAAATGAAACCAGTCTCTCAGTGCTCTGGGAGGCCCCGACACATTCCGCTTTGTTGCAGCAGGGTGGTCCCTGAGTGGAGGTACCTCCTCCCCTAAGGGTTCCAGCTAGCAAGGAGAGCTGGTCAGACACAATGAAGCAGAATCTGCGAGAAACATGCAGGAGTGTTTCTCTCTCCACTGACCATCTTTTTGCTGCAAAGAATTAAATTCTTTTCTGTTGACACACACTTCCTGTCAGAATGAGGCACACCCAGCCAGACGAAACCACCCAAAGTAAATGAAGAAAAGCCCTTTTAATTCCTTTAGGTACACAGTTTTGGTTTCCCCTGGATTGTTGCCATTTTCCCAGGGGCTAAGCCAGAGGTGGATCTGAGGAACAGCAAATGAGAACAATACACTAATAAGGGTAACGACCGCTGACATTAAAACATCCACTATTTATTATCTCCAATTAAATTTCCATGTTCTTATAAAAGCAATTCATTCTCATCATGAACAAGTCAGAAAACTACAAAAATTTGTTTTTCTTTTTGTAAAAAGGAAACCAAAATCACCTGTAATCTTTCAGTGCAAACAATAACCACTGTTAACATTTTGATGTATACACTTTCTTTTTAAAAATCCTATTTATATGCATTTTTATTCTGTTCAGTTCATATAACTTTATATGGTAAATATTTCCCTATTAATTTTGTCCTTGAAAACATAATTATAGACATAACATTTGATTATACAGCTGCTCTATGATTTAGTTGGTCAATTTATTATTGGACATTTAAATTTTCTCCTGTCTTTTGGTTGTTATATTTTTACAACTCTAAGCAGATGTTTTTGCCTTATTGAGTGACATCACTGGCTGCTTTCTTACGTTCTCTTATTTCCTCATCATAAGCCTCCAGAATAGACATTATTACTGTTCTATCAATGATGAAGAAACTGGGATTCAAAGAGGATAAGAAACCATCCCAAGGTCAAAGCCAAGTTTTGAACCCAGGTCTCTAACTCCTGAGCCAACACTGGCCACTGCCACACCCTGGAGTGCTTGGCTGTCTCTAACCCACCTTGAGTTTTCTGTCTTTCCAGAGCATCATTACCTGTGATGATGGAGTTTTCTTGTGCTCTTCTTTGCCCCAGAACCCTAATCCTGGTCTCACTCCCTTCCTGTTCCCATGCATCGCCTGGTCCCTGAATAAGATTCAGGCCTTTCCAATGAAACACTGTCTGTTTTAAAGTTCCCAGGCAGCTGGGCTGATGTGATTGATGCTTCCCAACTGCTGTGACATGTGCTCCCTTCCTCCTTTGTTCTCAGCTGTCCTCAGATAGGCAGGCTGTGAGGTTAATCACGTCTACACATTATAAAACTGAATCCTGATACACTCACTAAAGCTCTCATAGTTATTTGTGCCCCATTTGAATTCCCATTTATGTTCTCAAAAATTTTCAAATCTGAGATGCTTTCAGCAACTCAGCACATTTTAAACAGGATGTCAAACTTTAAAAAAAAATACATGAGGCTTAAAACTCTCTTTCCAATTCCACACTTGGAACTAATTGACGCCCCCACTCAGATGTTTCAAAACTTAACACATCCAAATCAGAATTCTTGATGTTTTCCTCCCAAACCTGTCTGTGGCAGGCATTGTTGGTTGACCAGCCAGTAGTTATTCCCTGTTTCCTCCTTAGTTCACAGAACCTTGATTTTGTTCAGGGGCAACGTGCCCGGACCAGGGGTTGAGCCAGGATTGGTCTAAGCCTGTCATAACAATCTCAGGCTCCACTGCTGGATATTCCTGTTTCTGGCCCTCAGCAAGGGGTGGTCAGTGCGATTTAAAGGAAGTCTGCTAGAGGATTCCCAGATACGAATTTTCTTTAAGAGAAAAGAGACTTTATTAACTTTATTAGGCATTTCTTGCACAACTCTTCAAATCATCTCAGTCTCACCTGTTACTCTAGCCATCCCTGTGTTGGTCAGTTACCTGCAAGATTCTACCGGTTTCCCCTGGTGCACCTTCAGCCTGCAGTTGAGCGCCTCTTGCTTTCTGCCCTGGGGTTCCCCAGCTACCACCCAGTGCAAGATACCATCACCTCTTATTCGAACTATAGTGCTTCAACAGCCTGCTAATCGATCTCCTCTCTCCGACTCCCGCTTCTTCCCCAACATATTCTCCACATCACAGGCAGAGTGATCTTTTAAAAATATAACCTGAACCATGCCAATTCCCTGCTTCAAAACTTTTGAGGACTTTCCATAATATTCCGAGTAAAATCCAAACTCCTTACCATGGCCTGTGGGCCCTTGCATGATCTGGCCACCTGTCCGCTCTCCAACCTGCACCTGTCTCACACTCCTCCTTGCCAAAGTGGCCTCCTGGGTCTTACGTGTTTGGAGACTTCACAGTGCAGATCTTTCTGCCTGGTTCACTCTTCCCCTAATGCTCCTTACGACTGCATCCTTTTTATCCGCCACATGTCAGTTTATATAACATGTCTACCTTCTTAGAGAGGCCTTCCCTACCACCCATTTTTCTTTGTTACTGTGTCTTATTCATTTTCTTTACAGCACTTATGCTAAGTAGCAATTGCATACTTGTTTATTCATCCTTTAATTGCGTGTCTCCCTAATTAGTTTAGAATCACTTAGAGCAAGGACAGGTTTTTATTCTCCACTATATATGAAGGTCCTCGTACAATGCCTGCTTTAGAATATGCACTCAATAAATATTTGATGTGAGTGAATAAATTGTAATAATAACAATGTCAGTTGTCATTTAAAGAATACATTTTTTGTGTGCTCAAATCCTAGCTTTGCCACTTTTAGCTCTGTGAGCTTAGGCAAGTATCCTAACTTCTCTGTACTGCAGTTTTCTTATCTTAAGTGGGAATAATACCAGTAACTACCTAACAATTATAGAGTTGCCAGAAGTATTAAATTACCTATTATAGGTAAAGCACTTAACAATAGTGCCTGGGAAATAGTGAACATTATATAAATGCTTAACCGCTATTGTTGTTATCGTTATTATTATCTCTGCCAGGAAACTGGGACTCAGGAAGATTAAGCCCAGAGCCATACAGCTGGCAATTGGAAGCCTGGGATTCTAACCAATTGAAGTGCGAATTAACAAGATTATGAAATTATTAGGCACTATTAAAATTTTCTGGCACATCGTAATCTTTTTGCCAATTGTTTACATCTAAATTCTTTTGAAAGAACAATAAGCACTTTTTTCAAGGATATTCACATAAAAATGGGACCAAAAATGGCTTAATCTAATTACATTTTTCTAAAGTTATGCAGTGCATGATTATGAAATTTGTATGTGGAAAAAGAACAAGGGAAATCAAGTGAGATGCTTTGAAGGCATCTCTGTATACAGAATGGTCTGCGCTTCCTCACCTTCCATTCACTTTTTCACCCTCTCCAATTTTGCTTCTCCACCCTCCATGGAAACTGTTCCCAGAAAGATCACCAGTGCCTTTCCAGTTGCAAATCCAGTGGGAGCTTTTTGGACCTCAGCTTACCTGGCTAATTTGAGGCACTTGATGTTATTAACCAACAATACTCCTTTTGTAACTCTCTACTCTTAGTGGTACCACAACCACTTTCCTGCTTCTCCTGCTTCTCTGACTCTTCTTAGCCACCTTGCTGTCCTGTCACTCTCTGCCTCTTCCCCAGGGTTCAACGCTTGGTCCACTTCCCTTCTCACACTTCCCACTCTCTCCTGGGCAAATACCACCCGAGATCACTGCCTCACTCCTCACCACAACCTACATCTCTATCCAGAAGCTCTTCACATTTTAGTCCAGACTCAATTTCTAGCCATTTTACTAAAGAGTTAGAATGTAAGAGTCTAGAACTCTCAGATACAAATTTTTCTTTTCAGCTAATTGCTGCTGTTATGTGAACTGTGGTCACCTTTTCCTTGGGCTGCTACCATATGTCCTGACTGGTCCCTCTATCACTAGTCTGATTTCCAATCCATCTGCAACACTCATGTAGAATACCCTCGAAAACATGGAAATCTGAGGTTCCACTTCTGTTACAGCAGAATAGTTCCTATAAGACTAACCTTTCGCAAATAAAACTTATAAACTATTTAAAAAAAAACAATAAAAATCAATTACCTGAAGGCACGAGAGAGGAACAAAGAGCAGACAGAGTCAACACTTGGACTAAAGACATGTCATAGGTGGTTTTGCATTTTTAATTGATTTTTTGCCTGAGAGTGGACTAAAGAAATGTCATAGGTGGTTTTGCATTTTTTTTTTTTTTGAGACAGAGTCTCACTCTCTGGCCTGGGGCGAGTGCTGTGGCGTCAGCCTAGCTCACAGCAACCTCAAACTCCTGGGCTCAAGCAATCCTACTGCCTCAGCCTCCCCAGTAGCTGGGACTACAGGCATGCGCCACCATGCCCGGCTAATTTTTTCTATATATATTTTTAGCTGTCCAATTAATTTCTTTCTATTTTTGGTAGAGACGGGGTCTCGCTGTTGCTCAGGCTGGTCTCGAACTCCTGAGCTCAGGACGATCCGCTCGCCTCGGCCTCCCAGAGTGCTAGGATTACAGGCATGAGCCACCGCGCCCGGCCGGTTTTGCATTTTTAATAGATTTTTTGCCTGAGAGCAGACCTCAGTCAGTCCTAATCAGGGCGGCTAAAAGTCAGATAGAAACATGCAGTATTTTATTTTATTATTTTATCTTATCTTATTATTTTTTGAGACAGTCTTGCTCTGTCACTCTGGGTAGAGTGTAGTGGCATGATCATAGCTCACTGCAATCTCAAACTACTGGACTCAAATACTCCTCTTGCCTCAGCCTCCCACCTGTAGCTGGGACTACAGGTGCATGCCATGATGCCCGCTAATTTTTCTATTTTTAGTAGAGACGGGGTCTCGCTATTGCTCAGGCTGGTCTTAAACTACTGAGCTCAAGCAATCCTCCTGCCTCGGCCTCCTAGAGTGTTAGGACTACAGGCGTGAGCCACCGCGACTGACCTGCAGTCTTTTTTTGTTTGTGTTTGTCTTTGTTTGGGGTTATTTATTTATTATTTTTTTTTGAGAAAGGGTCTCACTCTAGCTCACTGCAACCTCCAACTCCCATGCTGCAGTGAACCTCCTGCATCAGCCTCCCCAGTAGCTGGGACTGCAGGGCACACTACCACACCTGGATCATTTTTAATTTTTTGTAGAGATAGGGGTCTTGCTATTATATGTTGCCTAGGCTGGTCTCAAACTCCTGTCCTCAAGCTATCTTCCCGCTTTGGCCTCCCAAAGTGTTGGGATTATAGGCATGAGCCACTGCACCGGCCCAGAAGCATACAGTTATGCAGGACAGAAGAACAAGGGGAAAGCATTCAGGGTAACCATAGCAGCTGTCAATTGAGGTCAAGGCAGGGGATCCAAGAAAGGAGAAAGCAACCAAGAGGGAGCCCAAAACTTTATGTATGAAACTCTGCCGGAGTCTCTGGCTAGTCTGTGAACTATTCATGTGTGAGACAGACTCCAGGCAGCCCAGCTAAGGCCAAAAGAACTAAATGGAGATTTCAGCTGGTGTCTACTTTAGGTGAAGGATGGAGATTGAATTTAGCCATATGAATTGCTGGCTGAAACAAAAATAACTCTTTGTGGATGAATATAACAGAATATAAAGTCCTTACAACATATCACTCACAATGTCCAATACACAATTCAAAATTGCTATAAGGAAACAGAAACACATGACTCATACTTAAGAGAAAAGGCTAGTAATAAAGACAAACTCTGAGAGTGGAATTAGCTGTCAAGAATTTTAAACTATTTTAAACAGCTATTATAACTATGTTCAAGGACATAAGGAAAACAAGCTTGTAATGAATTAAGAAATAGATGTCAGCGGAGAACTAGAAATTAAAAAAAAAAAAACAAATACAACTGAATCACACACAATTGAAAAATATAATATCTGAAATAAAAAATTCCCTGGATGCACTTCATGGTAGCTTGTAGGTGACAGAAGAAAGGGTAGGTAAACTTGAAGAGAGATTAATAGAAGTCATTGATTTGCTGGACAGAGAGAAGAAAGGAAAAAAAAAAATGAACAGAGCCTCAAGGATAAGTGGGGCAATATCAAAGGTCTAATACATGTGTAATTGGAGTCCCAAACAACAGGAGGTAGAAAATGGGGCAGAAAACATTTTTTGAAAAAATTATGGCTAAAAGTTCCCCAAATTTTAATGAAAAGCATATCTCCATCAAATCTCTAAACAGGATAAATTCAAAGATAACTGCCGCATAATTCAGTATTAAACCACAACAACAAAGCCTATGGTTTAGCCTATAATCTTTTGGTGCATAACCTTCTTGTCTTTTTCTACTCATCACCACCCACATTCTGGCTCTCACTTCTATGGGGATGCATATACAAAGACACTTTAAGATCTACTTCTTTTCAAATCAGGGATGCTAGCAATATTCTAGGTTCTATGACAATGATTTTGAAACTACAAAAAGACAAGTTTGAAAATGACGTGATGGAAAGAGACAAGATTTCTTATAAGCTGTTATGTATAAAATACTCTCCATGTTTTTTTTCTTGTTTTTGATAATTCAGTCGTTCGCTAATTAATTTACTTCTCTGATCTTAAAACTTGCTTAGTCATCTAGGGAGCAGGCTCTGAGGACATGATGACAAATAAGGCATACTTTGCTCTTCAGAAGTCATTATATAATGATCTATATTGGTCACTTTTGGGTTCTATTACTTCTAAAAATAACTTATTTTTATTTCTTGTTACAAAAGTAATATACAGGACACTTAGAAGATAGAGGAGAGCAAAGGTAAAATTTATCATTCCATAATTATTCATTGAGCATCTATTTTGTGCCAGGGACAATCTTTAGTACTGAAAACACAGCATTAAAATTGTTTTTTTTTTTTTTGCTCTCCCTCTAATAGATGAGTCACACAAGAGGAAAATAAACAAATCAATGTATAATATAAAACCCAAAATGGGAATTTCAAGAAAATGAAAGTCAGTGTTGCTGGATAAAGTAGAACAACAGAAAGGATATTTAGAATGTTAAAAGTGGGCACTTATAGGAAGTGTTTTTGTATTGAAAAAAATTTAGCTTATTTTAGACATTTTTTGACATTACCTTCAAGTAGCAAATGTTAAAGATATAAATATTTTGCACTTAGACTCCTCATTTATAGTTAAGTATACATTATTTTTTACCTGTAAAATGCTAACATATATTCTATATATTAATAGGTTCAATCTAAGTTTTGTGGCTGAGTCTCTCCATGGGGCCAAACAATTTTTGGCCAATTTTTTAAAATCCTCAATTGGCTCAGTGTTTTGGGGTTATTTAGATAGAGTATGAATTTACTTCTTTGTCATCTGCAGAAGGCACAGGTATTATTACAGCCAGAGAAGACCTGTTATTAAAATTGATTCTGTTGTCTATCATCTCCCTTTAGTGTAATGAGATACTACTATCATCTCCTGATGACATGTTGTTCTACAAAACCTGTCCTGGTCATGCAACTTTCCAGATCTCACAGGAGCAATCTAAGCTCAAGCAATATTGATTACTGTTCCATTTCTCCATTTGTCTGTAAGCAATCATGTATTTTAATGATCCTCTATTTCCTGTGAGTTGTATCAACATGGAGACTAATTCAAAAGAGTTGAATATTTTTAAAAAAATATTTTTAGTTGAATGTGCAATTCTCTTCTCCTAAGAAAGCCTGTCTCCAACTCCTATGTTCAAAAGAGCATTTATGAGTAGCACAGTGCCTAGCATATTGTGGGTATAAAATAAAATTGTGCTTTTTTTAGCAGACCTTAAATAAAATGCTAATTTTATTTCTTGAAACTCTCCTTATAAATGTCTCTTATTCTGCTCTGTCAGTGGCTGAGGAGGGTAAAAGTGCTTCAGCATGTACAGCACACAGGATGGCAGAGCAAACATTTCTCAGTGTGGGTAACTTGTGATCAGAAGGGAGAACATGAATGACAAAGTGTCACAGCATTAAGGGAGGATACTGCAGACAGATTCGATTCTGCATCCCTTTTCTTTCCCTACCGGGCAAGGAGGGGGAGGGTTTCTCCACTGCCAGTGCCTTTGCAGGTGCTCTTCGCCACACCACCCTGAATTTCAACATCTGGGTTGCCCTTCATGCCAACCTCTCCTCCTGGCTCTGACTGTAATTAGCTTTTTAGCTTGGATCAATTCACTTCCCTCTCTGGGTCTAGTTCTCCTTCTAAAAATGGATGGGGTTAAACTTGATGAGAGCCAGGGTGGCTTCAAACTGACGTACGATGACCCTCTTCCCTGCTAACTCCCGTCTCCATGATGGGGGCTCACAAGGGGGCTCACAAACACTAAGCCTCAGCTTCCTGGTTTGGGGATCAGGGGAGCTCCACCAGGGATTTATGGGAGAGGAATATCCTCAGGACGCTCAGCCTGTCTTCTTCCTGCAGTAGGGGGCCCTGTTGACTACTGTCCACGCTACTGAGCCTAAGGAAGGTAACGGTGGATGGTCCACCTCAGGCCATGTGTAGGAAGGCCCGGCACATAAATACAAGGCCAAGAGGCTGTGGCTAGTCTGGATTTAGTTGTGGCCTCAGAATCAAGAGACTTGGGTTTGAGAGCTGACATTAAATGATGCATGTCTCTGGTGAAGTCGCTTAACTCCGATCTCATCTCCTCATCTGTAGAGTGGGGATAATAACCCCTGTGCTAACAACCCATAGGGTTGTGTAAAGACCAAAATGATGACACTCATTCAACAAACTTTTTTTTTCTTAAAAAGATAATGTAAGCCATAATATGCATATGGATCACTTGGGAATCTTGTTAAAATGCAAATTCTGATTTGGTAGATCTGGGGCTAAACATTCTGATTTCTAACAGGCTCCAGGGTGAGGCCGGCTGCCACTGCTGCTGCTCCAGTGGGCCACATTCTGATGAGCAAGGATATAAACCATTATCAGTTTTGAAAATGGAACAAATAATGAATTATCTAAACCTCACCACCCTCATACATCTTTCACTTCTGATATTTTTCAGTTAACATTACATTATAAACTTTTTCCGTTTTTCTGTAAATCATGCAGACTGCAAAGTTTCTGTAATTATGATTCTTGAGTAGTTGCACAATATTCCATAGTGTTGAAATAGCATCACTTAGCCAGCTGCCTTCCTCATGTCGACTGGTGAGTCTCAGGGAAGCAGTGTGCTTCTGGGAGAGTCAGAGGGCATTTCTTGTTTCTTCCAGTTTCTCCCCAGGATCAATCTGTAGGAATAAACTGGCTCAAGACTATGAACATCCTCATGAACTCTTGGTTACTTTTTTTTCCTTTTCTTCTTCTTTTCTATTTTTTTTTAGAGATGAGTTCTCTCTACTTACCCCGGCTGGCCTTGAACTCCTTTCTGGCCTCAAGCAATCCTCCTGCTTCCCAAGTAACTGGGTAGCTGGGATTACAGACACAAACCACCACATCCAGCTGAATTCCTGTTAATTTTGACATATTATTTTCCAAAAGGCCAACAAAATTATAGATACATACATATTTTGATTATTAAAAATATATGTTCCCCCTTGACATTGTTGGTGGGAATGTTAAATGGTGCAGCTGCTATGGAAAACAGTATGGACAGTATGGAGTTTCCTCCAAAAATTAAAAATAGTACTACTATTTGATCCGGTAATCCTACTTCTGGGTATTTATTAAAAAGAATTGAAATCAGCATCTTGAAGAGATATTTGCATTCCCATGTTCCATTGTAGCATTATTCGCAATAGCCAAGATGTGGAAATGACCTAAATATCCATTGACAGATGAGTAGATAAAGCAAATGTGTTATATACATACAATGGAATAGTTTTCAGCCTTAAAAAAGAAGGAAATCCTGCCACATGTGACAACATGAATGAACTTTCAGGACATTACGCTAAGTGAAATAAGCCAGGCCCAGAAGGACAAATACTGCAGGATTCCACTTACATAAGGCATCTGAAATAGTCAAGCTCATTGAAGCAGGAGTGGAATGGTGGTTGCCAGGGCTTGGCGGGCAGGAAGAAAGTGGCAGTTGCTGTAAAACCAGGTACGAAGTTTCAGCTACGCAGAAAGTAGCTCTGGAGATCTGCCCCCACAACACTGTACCTGTAGTTAGCAACACTGTATTGTGCACTTAAAAATTTGTTAAGAGGGTAAATCTCATGTTAAGTTTCCTTACCACAGGAAGAAAATACATGTTCCCTATAGAAAAGTATAAAAAATGACAATTGCCCTAATACCGCTGCTAACATTTTCTTTGTTTTTTCATTTTCTTTGTTCTTTCATTTTTCTTTGTTTTTTTTGTTATTAATTTATTCAACAAACACTATACCCTTAGAATGTGCCAGGTACAATGCTATCCACTGAGGACACTGCAGGGAACTGTCTTTTTATGTAGGCCTATGTACAAAATTATCTATCAATCTGTATAACAAAATTATATATAATACAAAAATACACATGTACACATTAGGTGAAAGATGTTTTTATTCACAACATTGTATGTGAATGGCAAAAAAAAGGCAACCAAAACCCCAAAAATCTAATCGTTGATTGAGCCCAGTGTGGGCCAGCAATTTTGTAACGCCCTCCAGGTGAACACAAATGTGAATAAAGATCCAGTCCTTTGGGAATTCTCTGGCATCAGTGGGAACCTATCACAGGGTAGAGGGGATGGAAACCCAGCCTTATTGCTTATCGCCTCCTCCTCTTTGGGTACGGCTTAACCTCTCTATGTCTTAGTTTCTTCTAGAAATATAAACGCTCTCTCTGTTGTGGGCTGAGAACAATAAATGAAATGTAAGTGAAATGTTCACAGGGCCTGCCACGTAGCAAGTTCTCCCTAAATAGACATGGTTTTTATGGTCATGAGTGCTGATGACAGAGGCCCTCAGATTTAGTCCTCATTCTGTCCCTAACCAGCAGTGCTATTTGGGGCAACAGTGTTTTCCCTGGACCTCGGCTGTCCCTCTGTGAAACGCAGTTTGAGAAAGGGGGATTAAGTAAAAGCAGTTCAGAGTTCGCAGCGAACTGCTGGGCACTACTGAATCTATCCGAGTTGGTGAGCCACTGCGGGGCTGATCTCTGGGGTGGCGACCTAGCCGCCCCGGCCAACCCCTGACCCCTCACGGGCCCGCAGAGCCAGCCTCCGGCCGCAGGTGCAGCGCGGGCGCCGGGTGCCCGTGGGGCCGCCGCTCCTGGCAGGGGCCGCCGCGTGCGGGCGCCCGGGGTCTGCGGCGCGCTGGGGCGGGTGGGGCCAGAGGGGGCCTTTGGGAGGCCGGGGCGAGCCCCTTGGCTTAGGGCATTGAGGAGAATAGTAACTGCAAAGTTTGGCGTCCTCAGGACAAGGGTGGAGGAAGGCGCCAGAACACTGCGTTCTCCAATCCCGGCGTGGTTCCTTCCAGTCGCAGACAAGACTTAGAAGCTTTAGCCTGTCGCCCCCACCTCCGCACTTCTCAGTCCCGGAGCCCTCGCCCCGTGGCGGTAGTGCGCCTGCGAAATCCCTGTGATGCCTTGTTCTCTCTACAAGGGTGATGCCCATCACAATTTGGCACAGAGTAGGCTCCACAGATAATTGTTGAATGAATGAATAAATGGGTGAGTGATGTCTGTACCCATTTTCACTGTCATCGTTGGGAACAGGCCTAGGGCACCAGCAAGATCAGGAGATCTCATCTTTCACTAATCATCACCTTATCACCTTCCTGTTCACTCTGTTCATACCTGTGCAAAATTTTCATCGTGGTGTTGGTCACAATGGGCAGGTGCAAAGGGATCTTGTCTTCAGATAAAGGCCACGTTGCAAAGTGAGCACAAAGCCTAGCTGAGTGGACCTTGGTTCTTTCTGCTTATTTACTGGGAGTTCTCCCGTTTCCACATCTTGGGGACTCAGACATCTATTCCTGCCTTCTATTAAGCTTGACAACAAATTCAATGAATGTAAATACAGACGCTTTCTGGAAATAAATGTGAGGGAATGTGTTAAAGAGAAGCTTAAAGAAAGGAAGAGAAACACTTAGACGTTGCTGGGCCTTCTGCGCACTTCAGGGCAGTTGCAGGACTTCACTATGGTTAAAAATGCTTCAAAGCATCATATGTCCTAATCTGGGCCTTTAAAACGTAGAACACAGGATTCATTTCTTCTGAATAGTTATGAGTCTGAAAGGAGTGAGATTTTTAGCTGGGATTTTATTTTGTGTCTGCTTGTGGCAGGAAATATCATATTCACATATGACTGTCCACCCTCCTGAAGAGGGTGGGATGAGAGCATCGATGATGTGTTGTAGTAAGTGTGCCATATGTTTGTATGTACATCTTTATGTCCTATGCTTCCATGTGCTTTATCACACTGAAACCTGTGGCATAGACAGGAAGTGATTATTATTATCATTTTCTGAATTGTCACTTCAGATATTGAGTAGCCTCTATGTGCTGGTGTTGGAGGTACAAGGAGAAGTAAGGCCCCATCTCTGCCCTTAGCTAACAGTCTAGTGAGGGAGAAGACCATAGATCATTTTAGTATGACATGTTACCTGGTGGAGGTAGATCCAGCCCACCACCTAATTTTTGAAAATAAAGTTTTATTGGGACACGGCTATGCTCATTCATTTATATATTGTCCATGGCTGCTTTTGTGCTGCAGTGGCAGAGTTTAGTAGTTGTGACAGAGGCTAAGATACTCGCTATTGACCCTTTACAGAAAAAGTTTGCCAACCTGTGGGATAGAGGAGCAATGCTCAGGTGGGTGGGCATATGCGGAGTCGGTGCCCTTAGTCCCACTGGGGGTTCAGAAGGGCTTGCTGGGAGAGGTGCTGCTTGAGCTAAGAGCTAAAGGGTAAGAGTTGTGGGATTTAGAAAGACAAGATGGGCATCTCAGGCAAAGGAAAGCCAAGGAGACAGACAACAGAATGATACGTGGGAGAACTACAATTAGTTTATGATTACCAGGATACAATGTGCAAGACGAGGATGAAGCAGATGAGGAAATTGGTCTAGAGTTGGGGAATTTGCTGGAGGTTATGTGTCTAGGTGGAACAGGACTAAAATCCAGGTTTTCTGACTTGCAGTCCTATATGCCTGTAACAGCAGCAAGGACAGCAAAGACACAACATACCTATTGTCACTCCTTCCACCCTTGCCAGGGCAGCCAGTGCTGCCTGATCACAGAACTCTTTCCTGAGCTCATATGCGCCTTATTCGTACTTCACATAGCCTCTAAACAGAGCGAGTGTGCATGTTCAAATCTACTTGCTATCCCTCATCTACGTCATTCCAGCCACAGCGAGGTTTTAGATTCTTCTCTGAAGCGATTAGAAAGTCTTCAGAAGCAAAAGCTACCAATTCAAGCGGTCGCATTTCAGCACATTCTAAATTCCTGCTTCCCCTGCTTGTGCCAGGTCACACTCCAAGTGGTTTACGTGCTTTATCTCTCTTAATCCTCACTTCCAGGCCATGAGGGAGGTAGAATGAATAGTTCATTTACCCAGGGGTCTGGAAGTAAGCATTTTAATTGTTCAAAAAGATTTTGACAAGATTATTCATTAAAAATTACAATAATTGAGGAACAACTTGGTGTGGTGGTGGTGTATCCGGCTGGGTTTGTATTATAGATGACCGCTGGGCATGTCAGAGAGGCTCAGCCCGTACAACATAGCCGATGTGGTATGAATCATTACAGCGATTACAGTGACCTTGCGACCTGTAGCTGGTAAAACAGAAGCTGGGATGATTCTTGCTTGTTTGTATTTTGGCGAATACACATCTTTTATGCTTTTTAACTGAGATTGTACAAATTGGCATTAGACATCTCTCCCTTAATCAAGGTAATAGGTAAGAACATATATGCAAATAGAGGGGGGAAAGAAAAAGAAAGAAAGAAGGAAGGAAGGAAGGAAGAGAAAATACATCCAGGAGATGCTGGAACTGGATCAAATGGTAGCAGGAAAAGGTCTTTTGAAGATAAGATATCAGAATTTTGAAAATATTCATCCAGGACAAGAGAGATCCTGGACATCCCAGTGAGCAGTCTTCCTCTGTGCTGTTATTTTTCATATTTTGGCAACAAGAAAATTGAAGCTTGAAGAGGTTAGATAGCTTGCCCATGCTACTCAGTGGTAGACCCAGAATTTCCACATTGGTCTCCCTGACTCCACAGCCTAACATCTTAATTACTGTTAAATACATCTTTGATCCTTCGGAAGAAGGAAAGAAATTTGCAACTCAGATCTGAAAGCATACAGTGGTTGAATGAAGCAGTGTAGAATTAGCTGAGAGCAGAAAAAGTAAGCACCAATCTATGCCTTGCTGTCATTTGTTTAAATCTTGCTTTAAGTTGTTTGCTTTACTGTCTTTCTAAAAAAGACGTAAGTAGTAGTAGCATCATGTACAGTAATCTTTTCTCCTAAGTTATCCATATCTGGAGGTAGTTTGATAGCAGAGTCAATGACACCGTGCCTATTAACTGTCATCTGGTGGCAGCTAACTGAATTATCCAATTTCTAGGGCATTCATTTTTAAAATCTCTTTCAGAAGGCTTGGGCTGAGGGAGAGGCAGGTATACCTGAAGTGGCTGAAGCTTGAATGAAGACCCTTATCCAAGTCAGCCAATGATGGGAATGAGACAGTCTGAGTTACAGGTCTCAGGAAGTAGAAAATTGAGTACAAATGGTACCTCCCAGCTGGAAGGAAGACTCCAGCCGGGAGATACGGTCAAAGTGCAGGAGACAGGATGAGTCTAAATAGAGCAGAAGTTGGAAATAAAGAGATGGGGATTCTAGGGGCTGTAGAGAATGTCCCTATAAGATAAGTTCGCAGGTACAGCATCTTCCTCAATGAATGTTTCAAGGGTCAGCTTTATTTCAGTAAGACAAAACTTCACTAATTGCTTAAACACACTCGCTTCTACTCATTATTCATGTATATATTCAGTAGACACTAATTGACAATCTACTGTGTGCTCAGCACCTCTCTAGGCTTAACAGAGATGGTCAACACCCAGTTTCTACCGTGAAGGAACCCCCAGACCTGGTTCAGTAGAGGGAGACATGAGGTTTTTGTTTCATTTTGTTTTGTTTATATTTTCCCCCAGAAGTGTCCTGGTTGTCATAAGTGACCATGGCTCGACATGCTATACCATTACAATAATACTGTATAATCAGTGGAAAACTAAAGAAATGACTGGGCGTTGCCTTTAGTTATGGGACCAGCTGGGCTTCTCAGGATAACACTGGAAAACAGTACACCACATGAACAAGGATCTGTAGGGTCCAGATTTCTCTGGAGGTGCAGTTTCTTCTTTTTCAAATACCAACTTTAAGTTCTGACATTTTGGCATTTACATGAGTGACTATATGAGTACACAGCCAAGTGACCAGCTCTCCTAGGAGACCTATGATTAGGGCTTTCTGGTTTTGATAAACGTGCCTTATTTTTCTCAAAGTTCTTCATAACTTTTCAGACCATTGCCCTCCTTTTACAGCACTTCCTTGGTTAGAAGGAGAAGACAGTCTGCCAACCCACCGTTTTGACTCATTCAGTTTGGTTTCAGGCACTTTTAATAATTTGGTATTCTGTTGTCAGGTGATTTGGATCAGAAGCCACCTATACTCTTTCAGTTCTGGCTGCAGGAGTAGATAGATAATCCGGTAGTTTTCTTCAAAACAGCCATTCATTCATTCTTCAAACATTCATTTACACACATGCATTATTCTGAGCCAGGATCTGTGTGAGGTTCTTGGTATACGATACACTTAAAAGACACATATATTGGTCAATGCCCCCTTGGGGCTTACTGTCTATCAGTGGTGGGGTGTCAGACATTAAGCAAATCACCATGTAAATTACAACAAGTGCAAATAAGGAAGACTAGGCTACTATCAGTGTCAATAGTGGTGGGCCTAATTTGGATCTAATTTGTATTGGGAAATAGGGAAGGCCTTTTTAAAACAGACAGTAATGCTGGGACTTGAAGGACTGGGCACTAGCCAGGCAAGGAGTGTGGGGAAGAGATTCCAGGCAGAGGGAACAGCATATGTGTAGACTCTGAGCTGAAAAGAAGGGAGTTTTGCTTATGAACTGTTGGAAAGCAAATGCAGCTGCGGCATAGTCGGGGCAGAGAGAGTGGCACAAAATGAGTGTGATGAGGTGGCTCAGAGCCACACCATTCAGGGCCCTCTAGCACCTGGTAGAGTGTAGATTTCATTCTGGGTACAGTGGGAAGTCATGGGCAGGTGGTAAGCAGAGAAATAGCATGATCTGCCTATATTAAAAATATCTCTGAATTCTTTGCATAGAATGGATAAGATACGCATTTAAGAACAACAGTACATAGCCTGAGTCATTGTATGTACATTGCTTACCTGCATTGCACCCTGGGCAACTTGTCTATGGCAAGGTGGGCACAGAGGCTGGGCATATCCTGGGTACATGCAAACCACCTTCTCCTCCTGCCTGGGAGGAAGAATGTGGCTTACATACCTTGAAATAAAGTATGAAGTGTTTGTGATTGCAGGAGAAAAAGGCATTAAAGAGGAAACAATAAATCAAGTTTTAAACATGTCAACAACTTAAAGAATTGAGAGTCCAGTCTTCAGTAGACTGTCACAGAAAGGAACACATTTGACTACAAGTATCTCAGGAAACATGTCCTTAGGGCCCATTGATTTAGAAACATCTCAAAGTGGTGTTTAGTCAGCCCTTTTCTTTTCTAATTCAATTTCCTACTTTATTCCCTCACCAACCATGCATTCTTTGGTTATCTGATTTGCCTTTTTTTGTATTTTTTTTAAGACAAGTAAAAACATCTTGAAAAATCCAGTGTTTTTAGTGTCACTTGTCATTAGTTTCTCTTCCCAATTTACTTCTTGGTTGAGCCTCCCTTGGGGTAGTATTTTTTTCTTGAATTTTTAGAGTTAGCTTGGTTGTCTCCTCCCAGCTCTCCAAAGGCAGGGTGGGGAGGTTGGGAAGGGATAAGCGCAGGAATGCATGCTGATGAGGTCAGGGTTTGTTGAATAAGGTGAGGGACAAATACGTCCCAACTTCACACTGTAAACATAGTGGCTGGTCAGCTGGGATTTACAGAGTGTGCTTTGTCTGCTGGGTGTTCCTGGAAATAGAATGATGCCTGGAACCTATATGATCTAATGGTCAGAATACCTGGGTTTGATTTCTAATCACTGCCTAATTCAATAACTCTGGGCCACAAAGAAATTAACATAGACAAGCACCTATAACTACCAGACAATATACATAAACGCTCCTGGGCACTCAGAGAGTGGGCATTATTTTCTCCATGTAAAGGCCAGGAAACGAAGGTTCAGAGAAGTTAAGTGATGGTACCCAGAGACACATCATTGGTAAGGCTCACTTTTCAATCTGTTAAAGAAGGATAGTAACATATCATTGGATGAGAAAGCATGAGAAAGCAATTTGCAAATGGTGAAACTTCCATGAAGACATGTGGCATTACATAGCCCAAGAAGCTGTCACTGAGCAACTTTGAGAGGTCTCTAGAATGGGCCTTGGATCTCATCTGTTCTTAGGAAGTTGTTCCAGTAAACACAAACTGTGTGCTTTGCCTGGGGACGGCTGCTTCTGGCCCATTCCTCCCGGTCCCAATCACCCACTCCTGACCCCTATTCTGCATTCCCCTTCTGCAGACCTGGTACCAGGAGACCCCTCCCCCATGCAGCTCCCTTTGCCTGGAAAGCCTCTGCCCTCCTCATCCCCTTCTGAGTTCATAATCAATGATGAACTCAGATTCCTTCTGTGGTCTCCATACATATGTCACATCTTCAGTGTGACACACTCATCTCCCCCACACAAAACACATGTCCCGCAGGACAGGGACCCATGAAAGAGTGACAGCAGAGGGTTGTAACTCTGAAAGATGTTAGCTCTACTTGCTCTTTCCTCAGACAATGAGGAAAGGGACTCATAGCTATGGTCACGATACAATTCTCAAAGATACTCTTTCCCTATTGACGACATTCGATGGAAAATGGAGTCCCTGGCACTCTGATACCCAATAAAAATATTAATATTAATATTTAGCACCTTATGTATCAAATAGGCTCTAATGAGTCATGGCAGCCCTCTGAAGTAGTTTTTATTGTATACTTTATGCTTTATATATACTTTGTATATCTTTAAGGATATAAATAAGTTAGAATAATCCAGCTGTACCATCTGGTTCAGTTTGGGGGCCTTCTTCATTATTATTTCTTTTCTTTTCTTTTTTTTTTTTGAGACAGTGTCTGGCTCTGTTGCCTTGGCTAGAGTGCCATGGCATCAGCCTAGCTCACAGCAACCTCAAACTCCTGGACTCAAGCGATCCTCCTGCCTCAGCCTCCCGAGTAGCTGGGACTACAGGCATGCACCACCATTTTTTCTATATATATATTTTTAGTTGTCCAGATAATTTCTTTCTATTTTTAGTGGAGACGGGGTCTCGCTCTTGCTCAGGCTGGTCTTGAACTCCTGACCTTGAGCGATCCACCCGCCTCAGCCTCCCAGAGTGCTAGGATTACAGGCATGAGCCACCGCGCCTGGCCCATTATTATTTCTTTTAATGTCCATGGAAATAGAGGTGAAAACCCTTCTCCTCCTCCTCATTGCACTATTGACATTATAAACATTGACCTAAATTATAACCATTAGGTTCTCATTGAAATAAAAGATCTGCCCTAGGGTTGAAATTCCTAACTTACTGTGTAAGACTATACCCGATTAAAGACTTCCAATAAGAAAAACAGAGATGTGGTCTTAAAACATCTTTGAGTAATCTGTGGGGAAGACATACATTTTTAGCACTTGTTATCATCTGATTTGAAGTAGAGTCTAGATCTATCTATCTTCTCTAAGGAGAGCTTCTTGAGGACAAGGAATTTCCCTCATTCATGTTGCTATTTAGCACATTTTGGAGCCACAAGAGACTTTCAACAAACGCTGGTTAAACAGAAATGAGGCAAAGGACATACTGAGAACAAAAGAGCAAGGTAAAGCCATTCTGGTCTTTTTCTTCTTCTTTTTTTAATTTTTTTTATTTAATTTTTTTTTATTTCAGCATATTACAGGGGTACAAATGTTTAGGTTATGTATATTGCCCTTGTCCCACCCAAGTCCGAGCTTCAAGCATGTCCATCCCCCAGATGGTGCGCACCGCACCCATTACGTGTGTATATACCCATCCCTTTCTCCCCCCTCCCATCTGCCCAACCCCCGATGAATGTTATTACTCTACGTGCACTTAAGTGTTGATCAGTTAATACCAATTTGATGGTGAGTACATGTGGTGCTTGTTTTTCCACTCTTGGGATACTTCACTTAGTAGAATGGGTTCCAGCTCTATCCAGGATAATATAAGAAGACAGATTTTTCTTCTTTGATTATGATGATGATGATAATGGTGACGATAACAAGAACCACCACAAACTGAGTTGTTTACTGTATACCAGGCACCGCGCCAGGCAACTTACAGACAATATCCCTTTTGATTCTTTTAATACTGAGGCATCCATTTTTCCCCTTTACAGATGAGGGCCCGGGGCCATTAACTGAAGTATACAAGGTTGTCTGACTTAGATGTGGCATTTCCAAGGTCTCAATTCAGGTCTCTCTGCATATGGTTAACCACTGTGCTGCCTTTCCAAATGAGCCAATATTTCTGTCTATTTTGTGCAAATAATTGGACCAAGCATCAGAAAACATTTTGTATGTTCTTATTTCAGTTAGTTTGCAAAGCAACCCCCTGGGGCTGGAATAGGGTAAATGATGGGCTAAATTAAAGATATATATATATGTATAAAATGTATAGGATAATGTTTTGCTAACCCTGAAAGGTTAAAGAGAATTAAAGTTTTCAATGTAACAATTCAAGGCAGGAAAGTGTTAGCATGTTACTAGGAACTTAACCTTCCTCTTAGCCATTGGGCTTTTGCCAAGGCTGCAGGGTAGAGGCTGCATTAGTGGAAGATGAATTTGTTCCAATAAGACATCTTCTCAATCCTTGTGTAAGATTAGTCTGAGTAGGAATCGCTTGGTACCAATTTGAAATGGAGTTTGTTAGAAAAACATAGCTTTGTCTGGGTTGAACCTAGAAATGGGTCACAGATGTTAATGATGAGCGACTGAACAGATGTTTGGGAGAGAATTACAAAAAGGGTTTCTATCACACAGGATCTAAACGTTAACCTTCCTGGCTGATGCTGAAAGGAGAGCTTGTTTATGAAACATGTTCTCGCAAAACTGTTTGGTGGATTGTGACAAAGATGAATGACTGGGTACTATAATTTAAATTTGAAAATAAGGTAAATGGGAGTCCTTGTGTGTATATGTGTTTTCTTTGACAAAGGTCAATGACTTATTAAAGAATGGGAAGGCTGAACAAGTCGTTCCACCCTGCCTTCCCCATTTATTCAATTTCCCCCTCCCACCTGGAAGGAATAGGTAGTATTTAATACCATACCTTAAGGCTCAACAAAATTCTTAAAATGGCTTCACATATATACATCCTGAAATATCTTCCCTATAATTACATTTGGAAAGGAGAAAGGTTTTCTGTACAAATTTAATGGGTAATTTTAACTGGGGTCCCTGAAGTTACTTAAAGTCTTAAGGAGTCTAAAATGATCCCTCTTCCACAGTAAATAAGAAAGAAATGCAGATTTTCAAAGCTGTACGGCTGCTCCCATAAACCAATCCCCACCTTACCCTCTTCACAGAAAGATGAACAGTTGTGTTAGTTGTGTGTATATTATTTATACTTCCTGATAATTTCTCTGAAATGATTGAAGGATGGATCAGAGGCATTTGTTAATTCATCTTTGTATATAGTCCATACTTGACATAAATATGACTCACCTTCTGCTAACTATATCTGTGACTACATAACAATATCAAACATCTGGTTAAAAAGGATGAATGCAGTCAAAAACCCAGATACTCTCAGTTTAGTGTTATAATGATAATGAATGCCATTGAGTTTATCACAGACACCAAATATACAATAGGCTTATATGTCATGATAACCCTGCAAGGTGGATTTATTATTCCCATATAATGGATAAAGGAGCAGAAGCCCAGAGAACCTAAGTGACTCAACCAAGGTCACATATGCTAGTAAGTAGCAGGACCAGGATTTGTACCCTGGTCTGTGGATTTTCAAAATATCTCTCACTTTCTAATATGCTAGACTGTTCTACCCGTAACAGACATTTTATTCTTTGATAAATTCTTATATGTTACTGTATATCAAGGTGGAATAGGACTTAAAGCTATGATTCTCAAACTCGGGCTCTCAAGTCTCACCTTAACACTATCAAAGAGTATTATTAACCCTCTGTGCTATTGAAAGGAGAGGAAAAATATTAGGTCCTTTTTTTTTGTTTTGTACTGAAGAAAGTCCAGTGGGGAGGAAGGTGATAAATGTGTAAAATGTCAGCTTTGGGCAGGACAGTGAAGGACCAAGGCTGTGAGTGTTAAAACGATTGAGAACCTGGAGCCCGCAAAAGACCTAAGACATGTACACAAATAGTCAGTGATGAGGAAGAGGAGCATACATCAAGGGGTATGAGAGTTTAGGGGAGAAAGGGGTTTTAGCTATAGTGATTAGACAAGGCTGCATGGAGGAGATGACATTTATACGTGAGCTTGGGGTTAAAGAGCTTGCTCAGGAAAGGCAAGTCCCTTCTTCAGTCTGACTTTCCCTTCCTCCTAGTCTACCTCTCCTTCCCTTCATTGACAAACACCTCAAAAGAGTAATCAATATGATCTGCCTTCATTTCTTTTTTATTTACCTATCCTTAAATTCATGATCCTGGCTTAAGTCACTTGGTTAAGACTTCTAATTGTCCTCTAATATCTGCTTTCTCTCTCTACTCTTTAGGAAGAGAACCCTCAATTTTTAGCTGGCCACATGGAATAAAGCCTGCATGTGTAGCCTCCCTTGCCGGAAGGTAGAGACATACGATAAGTTCTGGCCAATGGAATATGATCAGAAGTGATGCATTCAACTTCCGAGTTATACTCTTACAGGGAAGGGGTATGCTTTCCCCCTTCCCCCACTTCCTGTCAGTAGGAATGTGGTTGAGGCATTGGTGAGCCATGCAGACGAAAGTATCACCCTAGGGATGGGGAAGCAAAAAGATAGAATGAACTGGGAGCTGCCATAGTAGTTCTAGAATACTTATTCTCACATGATTGATTTTGGGAAAATCCCAGGACAGTATAGAAAAACTGCTCATCAAACTGAGAGGGAACCGAGACCAAAGAATGACTCTGAAAAGTCCAGCTCGGCGAGTTAGATACACTTATTGGAGGCTACTCACTAGGGTGCTTGGTCCTGAGCAGTACAGGAATTTCCTTCACAGGAGCTGATTGCTAGCAAAATCTGCATCTGCCCACCCTGTGGTGTTGCTTTAAATTTCTTTTTAATGAGTAATGTAAAGTTTTTACATTGTATTTTTGCTTGTTCACAGTGAAACAAATCATGTAGATGCTATGCCATCATCATACACTGTCATGCAATCCATATTATGTTAATTAAATTACAATTTTCCACTAAGCAGGGATTTTAGTATTACAATTAGCTAAAGGGCACTATAGGACTGCCAAAGCAGCTCTAGAGCAGTCAGGGCCAGTTTGTGCTGGGTGTTTCCAGGCAAGAAAGTGCTGGGCACTTTTCCTGGACTCACTAGTTGTCTTGGTACCTGCCCAGTCAACTTTGCAACAATTTTGCTGAGCACTCCAGGCTAGTACAGTGTTTCTGTTATGTGGTGGGAAATCTGTATTTTTTCCTCAATGATTATGTAGGATGAGTGTCAGAAAAAATTGTAAACGATTTTGAAATGGGCAAGAAAAGGATTTGTGAGTGTCCTGAGTAGCTTACCCAGTAGGTTATCTCTACCATTCATTGTTGTTGAACTGTTTTACAACTCTGTAAGCTGTAGATAACTGAGAGCAGTGCAAATGATTATTTCTTTCCCACATGCAAACAAATTCTGCCCAGTGAAGGAACAATTGCTCTTTTTTTCCCTTCCTCTCCCTGTCCCTTGTAAAGGCCAGTTTTATATCTATTCGTAAATTAATTTCAGCATCCCTGATTGAGCTGTATAAGTGGGATACTTTGAATTCTCCTTTGAACTAGTAGTGACATCTTACTGGTTCCTTCATTGGTTAATGAGTTAAAATCTTTGATATGTGTTCATTTTATATTTGTATAAGAGTCAAGATTTACCTTTTATTTGAAAGTTTTTCTTTGACAAGAAGAACATACTTTTATGTTGTTTAAGCTAGTGCTACTTCGGGTCTTTGTTATAATGATCAAATTTCTCTTAACTAGATAGCTCCTGCCATCCTACTTTAATTATTTCCGTGAGGGTCAGCATTTTCTCTTAATCGCCAAATCCAAAGACATTTTCTCAGTCATTATTCACCCTAGTTGAGAAATAAAGTAGAACAGTGTTCCTCCCAACTGTGGGCCACAACCCATAAAGTGGGTCAGAAATCGAATTAGTGGGTCATAGCCAACATTAATAGAAAATATCAAAGAGCATCACACATAGTAAGTATCATTTGTGAAGCTTTGGATTCAGATACACATATGTATATCCCAGGGCTGCCATAACAAATTACCACAAACTGTGTGGCTTAGAACATCAAAAAATTTATTCTCTCGTAGTTCTGGAGGCCAGAAGTCTGAAATAAAGATGTGGCACGGCGATGCTTTTTTCAAAAGCTCTAGGGGAAAATTGTTTTCAGACTCTTCTAGCTTCTGGTGGCTCCTGGCATTCCCTGGCTTGTGTTAGCATAACTCTGACGCCTGTTTCCATCTTCACGACGTCTTCTTTTTCCTGAGTCCTTTTTTGTCTCTTACAAGGACACTGCCATTGGGTTCAGGCCCTACCCTAACCCAGTATGATCTCATCTGTTTCTTTACCTAAATTATATTTGTAAAGACCCTATCTCCAAATAAGGCTACATTCCAAGGTTCAAAGTGGACATGAATCCAGGGGGATCACTATGTGAAATGTTTTTCTTATCGTGAAAAGAGGTTGCAGAAGTTTGGAGGACAGGAGTAGAAGACCCTCGCTCTCTTTCTCACTCTGATTCCTGGGAAGCATTTAACACAGCTGGCCTTATTTCTCTTTTTGGCAGTAATAATAGCAATCATTAATTAGTATGCAATTAATCCAAGTAACTTTACATGGAATAAATCATTTCAATCTTATAACACTTTAGGAGGTGGGTTTTAATAATATTGCTTTTTAAAGATTATCATACAGCCTGAAAATGAAAGAGCCAAGATTTGATTCCAGACTCATGTTTTTCCACTGCATCATATTTCTTTGGAACTCTCATCTCTCTTGGTTTCCATATTACTGCATTGACCTGGGCATGTCTGAGCTGGCTCCATTTTCTGGCTTCTATTTTCTTCTTTCCATCTCCTAATACTGTCATTCCATCAACTCTTGGCCATGGTCTGCCCCTATCCAATCTCATTCAATTCCTTGCTTTCTACTCACATGGATGCAGAAGACTTAATCCTAGCCATAGGCAGAATGGAAGGAGCAGTGGACAGCAAAGATTGAAAAGCGGGGAAAGAGAGGGTGTGGCTAACGGAATAAGGCTCCAGAGAGATGACCAAGTGCCCCGGAGGAGGAATTCTCTTTAGGAAAGAGAACAGACACCTCTGCCTGTGAGACATTTGGTTATTTTAACAGGGCAACAGTGATAGATAGAAGCAGGACCAGGAAGTTCCTATCCCTTTAGTTGGCTTTCCGTTCTCCAGTTCTGGAAAGGCCAGGTAAGTCCAGCACAGGAAAATAGGAAGTAGTGCAAAATGTTCGGGTACTTAGTGTGAGAACGAAACATGGAAAGCACACAAAAAGAAAAGCAGAAACAAAAGTCAAACATCCAGGCCGGGCGCGGTGGCTCACGCCTGTAATCCTAGCACTCTGGGAGGCCGAGGCGGGCGGATTGTTTGAGCTCAGGAGTTCGAGACCAGCCTGAGCAAGAGTGAGACCCCCGTCTCTACCAAAAATAGAAAGAAATTAATTGGACAGCTAAAAATATATATAGAAAAAATTAGCCGGGCATGGTGGCGCATGCCTCGGGAGGCTGAGACAGTAGGATTGCTTGAGCCCAGGAGTTTGAGGTTGCTGTGAGCTAGGCTGACGCCAGGGCACTCACCCCAGGCAAAAGAGTGAGACTCTGTCTCAAAAAAAAAAAAAAAAAAAAGTCAAACATCCAAAAGCCCTCCTCTTTGTCACTTCATTAGCTGAGGTAACGACTCCCAAAGACTGAGAGCACAGGCCAAGAATCCAGGACTGCGCTGTCCCATGTTCCTTAGCCTGGAGGTGCTTTCAGCAGCCACAGGAGCTGGACGACTGCAAACCTACAAACCGTCACCTCCCCAGACGATGACTAGGGTGTCCTGTGGCAAACGAGGAAGACGCAGACTTTAGCAGCTGATTTCTTCAAATCAAGACCTTTAAATAAGAATACATTGTTGAGGAGGCAATAAAACCTTCAGAATGTGGCTCTGGCTTCTTTCCATCTTATTAGGCATGAGGTAATTATCCAGGTAATTCAGGAAAAACAAACTGCCATTGTTTGAATTATTCAGATAATTACCTCAATGTTCCACTTCAGTGTGGTGATGGAAGCCCAGCTATAAATGTCTCACAGGCTCAAACAGTCTGATAACTGAAAACAGCCTTGGTAATTGAGAAGCAAGGTTAAGCAGTGGGAGGAATTCAGCTTAAACAATTAGAAAACTTGGGGATTTTAAACCATGCCCTGCTACGCACTACCTGCCTACTCCTGGTTAGCCACTTACCTCCCTGAATGGAAGGGCATTTTGAGGAGGGGAAACTGTAAATTGCTAGCTAGTATAATTTAAGAAATTATTATTAATAATATTTTTTCATGAGTGGTATCAATAACTGATGTAAACTCTTGTTATGGTATAAAGCTGGATAAAGATTTTGCTTTATGCCGAGGTATGAGACTCCAGGGCAATGCTTCTCAGCATTAGCTGCATATTAGACTCAGCTGGGGAGCTTTTGAAAAATGGAGGATTTCCCAGGCCCCACACCAGACCAATTACATTTGGACATTTAGGGGTAGGACTCCTGGCAATGGCATTTTTAAAAACCTTTCCAGATAATTCTAAGGGGCAGCACCACTGCATGTCAGAGAGACACATAGTGGGCAGGGAGATCTCTGTCACTGGAGGGTCACGTCTGGGATTTGACATGTCTGACAGAGCAGTCTCCGAGTGACAGTGAAGCTATCTGGCTGTTCAGCCTGGTCTCCCAGAGCTCCAGGCAAAAAGGGCCCGCTGTGGTTCGAATGTTTGTGTTCCTCCAAAATTCATGCTGAAACTTAATCCCCAGGGCAGTGGTATCAAGGGGAGGGGCCTTTAGGAGGTGATTAGACCATGAAGGCTCTGCCTCATGAATGGGATCGGCAACCTTATAAAAGGACTTGAGGGAATGAGTTCAGTCCCCTTTTTTGGCCCCTTCCTTCCCTTCTGCCATGTGAGGACACAGCGTTCGTCCCCTCTGGAGGACGCAGCAACAAGGCACCATCTGGGAAACAGAGACCAGTCCCTCACCAGACACTGAACCTGTAGGTGCCTTGATCTTGGGCTTTTCAGTCTTTAGAATTGTGAGAAATACATTTCTGTTCTTTATAAATCACCCAGTCTCAGATATTTTGTTGCAGCTGCAGGAATGGACTAAGACAAAGCCCAAACTGCCCAGTCTCTGGGTCTCGGAGGTCCCTGAGCTGAATGGCAAGGGATGAGCGTGCTGCACCTGTCTGCTGATGCCCGCCACTCCTGTACAGAAAGGTATGAGGCTGGAGGAGTGCCCACTCTCCACACCAACTTGGAGTAACTAAAAGACTTGCCAAAGGCTGCTTAACTACTGCTAGTTATTAGCAGAGATGGGCAGAAAGCATCATTTCTGCTTCTTTTTAATTTCTTAAGACTTCTCCTCCCAAGGGTTAGGACCAGGCTTAGCCCCACTAGGAGTTACCAGGTGCATGTATAAAGTGCATTGGCACATCCCATCAACATTCATTAAAAACAATGAGATAGTAACTGCAAAAAGACATTACTTCATCCTGGCAGCAAATGTTTCTCAAGTGCAAACCTCCTACCTGTCAGGCAGTACTGGGAACTAGAAAACTCTTCCTTCTGAAGCAATTCAGTTGGCTCCTCCAGCTTCGAAGCATCTGGTTGGTAACTGTGCAGTCAGCATGAAGCTACCTTCTCAGTTTCAAAAGCCTCTGTGTCTGAGGATAGGATTCCTATGGTCTAGACAGAAACGCCTGCCACTAGGGCATACAGATGAAGCTCTCCTTTAAGTCTTGGGGCACATGGCTCAGAAATGATCTGAAAATCTCTCAACAATCTCTCAGGAATGACCAAAAATCTCTCAAAATACAGCACATCTGTTTCCTTCGATGTCACTCCATTGAACGCAGACTGCCTTCCCCATGCACATGTTGCTCCAGCTGGGGTTTTATGACATGTAAATTCAAAGAACCATTTCTTTTGTCCCATGACAAGTCTTTCAAAGGGTGAAGTGCTCAGATTTAGAGTGATTCTCCCAGAGGACTTACCCCCAGTTGTTGAAATATGGAAAACACCAAGTGCCCATGATCTATTAAAGACAATGCAGTGATTATTCCATGTGGACACTCTCCACACTCTGGAGAAAAGCAAACAATAGCATGTGTCCATTCTTCCTCTTAAAAAACAGTCTAGTCTTTAAAAATTCCCTCTCTCGCTCTCAATGAGACTAGATGATTTATTGGCTATAGACATAAGAGAGAACTAAATAGCATGAGACGTCTCCAGGGTTTCTGTCTTGGGAAGCTGAGTAAACGATGCATATCACAAAGCTAATGAACATAGGATGAGATGCAAGGTTAGTTAGAGAGAGGAGACAAAAAAGGTTAGTTTGACTTCGGACTGCTAAATTTGAGGTGCTCAGGGAGCATACTAAAGATTAAAGTTCATAAGTATGTGGAAATTAAACAATACATTCCTAAATAACTAATGAGTTAAAGAAAAAAATCACAAGAGAAATTAGAAAACATTTTGAGATAAATGAAAATGAAAACACAACATACCCAAATACATAGGATACACTAAAGCAATGCTTAGTATAGCTATAAACACCTATATTAAAAAAGTAGGGAAGATCCCAAATTAATAACCTGAACTTCTACTTTAAGAAACTAGAAAAAGAAGAGCAAAGTAAACCCAAATTGAGCAGAAGTAAATAATAAAGATTAGAGCAGAAACAAATGAAATAGAAAATAGAAAAACAATAGAGAAAATCAATGAAACCAAAAGCTGGTTCTTTGAAATGGTCAACCAAATTGATAAACATTTAGGTAGACTGACCACGAATAGGGAAGACTCAAATTAAAAGTCAGTATTGAAAGAGGGACATTACTACTGGCCTTGTAAAAATAAAAATGCTTATAAAGGAATACTATGAGCAGTTGGATGCCAACAAATAACTCAGATGAAATGGACAAATTCCTAGAGAGACATGAACTACTGAACCTGACTCAAGAAGAAATACAAAATCCCTATAGGCCTATAACAAATAAAGAGATTGAATTACTAATTTAAAAACTTTCCACAAAAAAAAGTTCAGGACCAGATGATTTTACTGGTGAATTCTACAAAATATGTAAAGAAGAATTAACACCAATTTTTCATAAATTCTCCCAAAAAAATAGAAGAGAAGGGAACACTTCCCAACTTGCTATTTGAGATCAGCATTACCCTGATATATAAATCAGGCAAAGACATCATAAGAAAACTATAGATCAATATATTATATGAATGTACATGAAAAATGCTCGATAAAATACTAGCAAACCAAATCCAGGCACATATAAAAAGGATTACACAGCTTGCCTAAATGAGATTTATCTCAGGAATACAAGTTTGTTTGGACATATGAAAATTAATGAATGTAATATACCATTTAATAGAATAAAGAGGAAAACCCCACTTGATCATTTCAATAGGTGCAGAAAAAGCATTTGACAAACTCCAACGCCTTTTCATGGCAAAAACACTCAACAAAGTAGAAATAGAGGGAACTTCCTCAATCTGATAAAAGGGTATGTTTGAAAAACTCACAGCTAACATCATACTTAATAGGTGAAAGACTGAAAGCTTTCCCTTCACATCAGCAAGGATGTCTGATCTTGCTACATCCTTCATTCTATTGAACCTCCAGTACAATGTTCTATTGTGCAAGAAAAAAGAAATAAAAGTCATCTAGATTGGAAAGGAAGAAGTAAAACTATTAATGGCTCTATTCATCATCTTTTATATAGAAAATTTTAAGGAACCCACAAAAAATTTGCTACAGCTAATAAATAAATTCAGCAAGTTTGCAAAATACAGGATAGATATATAAAAATTAAATGTATCACCAATGAACAATCTGAAAATGAAATTAAGGAAAAAATTCCATTTACAATAATATCAAAAAGAGCTACAAATCTATACATCAAATGTTACAAATCATTATTGAAAGAGCTAATACTATAAAAGTCTTAGAAGAAAACAGGGGCTTAAATCTTTGTGCTCTCAGATTAGACAATGGCTTTTTAAATATAACACCGAAATACAAGCAACAAAAGAAAATAGCAGATAAAGTAGATTTCGTTGATATTAAAAACTTCTGTGCTTCAAAAGGCACTATCAAGAAAGTGAAAAAGCACCCTGTAGAATGGAAGAAAATATTTGCAAATCATATGTGTGATGTGAATCCATATCCAGAATCAAGAATATATGGAGAATTCAGAACATACATAGAATCTAGAATTTATGAAGGACTCTTTGAACTCAGCAATATGAAGACAAATAATCCAAATGAAAAATGGTAAAGGATTTGAATAGACATTTCTTCAAAGATCTACAAATGACAAATAAGCACATGAAAAGATGCTGGCATCATTAATCTTTAGGAGCAGTAGTGGTTTTTTGAAGTTACTCTTCTAGATAACACCATCTTCCCCTCTTATTCTCCTCCAATCTTCTGGCAATTTTGTAATCTAAACTGTATAGTTTAACCCATTCTTGTTGAAATATCTATAGCGGTTTGTTTTTTCTTGACTTAACACTGACTGAAGCAACATATGAAGCCAGAATTTTTCAGAGGGTACTTAAGCATAGAGAAGCCTCCATTGAAATATGTTTATAAAAATCCTGTGTTTAAAATGAATCCAAAGCCTTTGCACACATAAAGAATGAAAACTTTTGAAACAGGAACACAGAAGGGGATCAGAAGAACTGGAACTGTGTAAGAAGAGAAGGGTGCACACAGTGGATCTGCCTAGAATGGGTACCTTTCCTTTAGCCTCCCACCAAAGCTCCCACCAGTTTCCCAGTGGCACTGTGCTGAGAGTTTAGGGATACAGAGAAGACAGAGACATTGTCCTCGACCCCAAGGAACTCACAGTGCAGTGAAAGAGACAGACTTGAATGTAGATAATAGAGTACATGGATAAGGTCATAATAGAGGAGTGAACAAGGTGCTGTGAGAGCCACACATCTCTACTGCGCATTGCCCATCTTGACTTGATTGCAATTGCCACAGTGAGTCCAGTGTACCACGAGGTACCCTGCTCACTGAAGTGGCTAAAATGATCTGTTTGGCCTGGACTCAGCCATGCAGCCAAACAGACATTCTACAAGTCATTCTTTTAATGGAGACTCTTTACTGGGCTGATGTTGGAATGATAAGACTGAAGCATGTGTTCAAAATCTGTAACTCTGGGAATGTGTCCATAAGTGTCCTATTTAGGGGTCCACTTTTTTTCAAATTGTTATCCTTAGAAATTAGGCTTTTAATTTTTATTAGATCATTTTTCATGGGTCCATAGGTTGCTTTGTAATGGATCTTAAATTGCTTTGTGGTTTTTATTTCATCAGAATGTTGTACTGTTACATAGATCACTGCTTTTCAAACATTAACACTCATAGGAATCACTGATAGTCTTGCTCAACTATAAATTCTAATTGAGTAGGTCTTGGGTGGGGCCTGAGGATCTGCATTTCTAACCAGCTCCCAGGTGATGCCAATTCTGATGGTCTATGGGCCACATTTTGATTAGTGAGGTAAGGCTATACCTTTAATATTGCAGTGTTTACAAAGCACTTTAACACTATTTAGGTAATATTCAAAATAACCCTGTGAAACAGGCAGGGTGGTTATTATTCTTCCCATTATAACAGATGAGAAAACTGAGGCACATGCCGACCAGCCAGAGAAAGCTAAGAAGCACCTTCCTTTGAACTCAGCCTAGGACCGTCTGATTCCTTCATAGCAGATATGTTACTCCCTTAATTGGCTATGATATTTTTGGTGACAAGAACTGTGCCTTGATCATCACTGCATCCCCTGCAGTTTCTAGTGTGGCATTTGGTACATGGCAAGCATATGACGATGGTTTATTCCAAAGTTTCTTTTTGTATTTCAACAGCCACCATACAATGTTCTGGCTACTTTATTTTAAAGTTATTATTCTAATTCTCACACTAGCTCTTTCAAGTAGGGTTATTATTTGCATTGCTCAGTGGGGAAACAGGCTCAGAGAGGTGGAGTAGCTTGTACAAGCCTACCTAGATAAAAATGAAAAAAGAAAGTAGAATTTAAATCCATGTTTGCCTTACAAAGGAGCCCATAGTGTTTTATTTTATATTTTTAATTATGGAGTCTTGCATACATCATACAGTGAAGAAATACTTTCCAATCAACTATTTCTTTATTTCTGATATCCAGGTTGTCAAACACCTTTAGAAAGTTGATCATGAGATTGATAGCTGATCTACCCAAGATCTCTGAAGATAAAAAGGGCTGTTCTCATTTTCCTCTTGTACATACTCACAGCTGTTGCAGCCTCTATCTGCAGCTTTACACCAAATGGCAGAGAATAATTGATGGGGTTGGAAGTCTCTGTCTATAAAGAAAATAAGCTTGTTCTGATGTCATACAGCTGCTTAAATTCTTAATCAAAGGTTTAGTCAAGAAAGAGTGTAGAAAAAGTTAAAGGTCTTGTCAATATTCCCAAGGATTTTCTGCATAGATGTTAGGAAAGCACTTTATGCCATGGACTCAGTGAGCACTTGAGTCTCACTTTGTAAAAGAGCCACAGTTCCTTCCAGAGGAGGGTCTTTGACAGACATTAAGAAGCAAGAAAGGATTTAAAAAATAATGTGCCAAGGCTGGTCTGAAGGTAGTGAGTTATCTCAGTTGATTGTTCACAGTCAGTTACAGACTGAACTCCTTGCTCTCCTCTTCTTACTACTGCACTTGTCTAATCTTAAAAAAAGTAAAAAAAAAAAAAAATATGATGTGCTGAGCTTGATCAAGTAATTAGTGGGGCACTTTGAAAACATGCCTATAAATTCTTTTACATCAAAAGTTGAGGTCTAGGTCCCCTCTCCTTGAATGTAGGTGGCTTGCGACTGTAGCATACAGCGTAAGTGAAGCTGTGTGACTTCTGAGGTGAAGTCATAAAAGGCCATGCAGTTTCTGCCTTGGTTACTGCAACGGTCACACTTAGGCTCCTGAGCCACCACAGAAAAGGTCCAACTGCCCCGAGGCAGCCATGCTGTGAGGAATTCCAAGCCACGCGCAGCAGACACGTGTCGGCCCTCTGGTTGACAATCTCAGCTGAGCCCAGCCTTCAAGGCATCCCAGCCCAGGCACCTTCATATGAGTGAAGAAGCCTCCAGATGACTCAGTCCCTCAGCAACTTGTGACATCCTTTGCCATTTGAACCCCAGATGAGGCCTCAGACGTTATGTAGCAGGGATAATCCACACCCCCATAATCTGTCCTAATTCATGACTCACAGAATCCACAAGCGTAATTAAATGGTTTTTGTTTTGTACCACAAAGTTGGGGATGGTTTGTTATATATCAATAGATAACTGTAACAATCAGTCAGAACTCTTTGGGTTGCAAGTGATAAAAGCAAAACTCAAACTAGCTTAGGAATAGGTAAATCTACTGGAAGGAGTACTGTGGCAGCCATGAGGATGTGCTGCACACATCTCTGACCGTGAGATGGGGTGATTGAAAAATGGTCCCAGTTGCTGCACTCAGACCTCTTACTGCATCCACACTGGTCTAAGCTCCCCACAGCTTGGGGGTGCCAGATTTAGCAAATAAAAACAAAGATGCCAATGAAATATTTGGGACCCATTTATACTAAAAAATTATTCATTGTTTATTTGAAATTTAAATTCAGATTTAACTGGGTGTCCTACATGTAATCTGACAACTCTATACAAGCTGCTTCCAGCCAGTGACTGGATGGGGCAGGATTCTATGGTGGGCAGTTCTTGGGAGACATGGGACTTTGATAGGTGACTTTGGCTTGAGGATTCTCCTGGGACTTGCTGAACTTCCTTAAAACTGCATTGTACTCCAACACTCTTCCACCCAACCCTTCCTCCTTATTCTTCTCTCCACAGAGGTTAGGTCCTCATCTTGGTCTGATAGCTGTCTCAGCCTCCTTCTGCTTCCTTCCACATTTTCCCTTACAGACATTTTCCCTAATCAATGTCTTGTACTCCTAATCCCATCTCAGAATTTACTTCTCATAGCACTCAGAATAACCACGGGAAACTCACAGGAACGAAAGGAGGTCTGAGTAACCAAATCACAGGAAGAGCTATGATGCAACTGAGTACCAGGAACTGAAATGCTCCCATGCATCTTTTCTCCATGTCTCCTTTGTGCTTCTCTCAGCCCATTGGTTCATCCTTTCTCTCTGCAGACTGGTTTCCTCCATTTGACACGGAAACATGGTTGTCAAAACTCTCAAGTTTCACATCTTGCAACTTTTCCCATCAGTGAGAAGTTTACTTACTTCCTCACTCTTGGTTTGAAAAATTGAGGGAAAGGGTCTGATTGGCCTTGCTTGGTTAGGTGTCCACCTCTGGACAAATCCACTATGGCCAGGCATAGAGTCTTTAAGAATATGGAATTTCCTGTGCAAATCAATGGTTGCAATTGGGGGAAGAACTATTTTCAAAAGAACAGAGAGGGCTGGATAGATAATGTCACAGGCAGGTGTCCACTGTAGCCCCTGAACTACTGTGGAATGTCAGCCAGACTCACTGGTGTACATAAAAATTCACAGTTAATGGTTGATTGAATCAGCTGAATGATGGGAACTGAGTTCCTGCAATGTGCCATGGAGGCTCTGCTGTAGTCTTTAGTGCATTATTTCTTTGCAATCTTTACAACAGACCCCATGAAGTTGTCATTATTTCTTTGTTGTAGATAACGAAACTAAAACTCAGGATATTAAGCAACTTACTCTAGGTCATTCACTTAGTAAATGGGGGGAGTTAGATTTGAAATCAGGTCTCTATTTAGCCATGTCTTTCCGCTACTCCTAGCTGGCCGTTCAGTATTAAGTGGAACCAGCAATGGGATAATTGAATTTTCACTTTACAACAGATTGCTTTGATGTGGTACATGCATAGCTCCAATTTCTATTTTCTTGTATGAAAAATTATGTCTTTTTACTTCATTAAAAAATTTAGTAATATTTGAATGATCCCACTGTGAGCTAGGTGCTGTGCCACTGTCTATAAGAAAGACACATATAAATAAAACTCTTCTCTGCACTCCAGGGAGCTTAACAGTCTGACCTGAGGATGGAGGAGTGGGCATATAGTATAGACATGTTTCTAAATAACACCAATGAGAGAATGACAGAGTCAGCAACGTGGTAAGCGTGGGGTGGATGTGAAACTTTTCTTTGTTAAATCACGTGATATTCAAGAACTTTAAACGACTCAGAAAAATGGTGTCTATATTTGGCAAATATATTCTGTATTTTACACATGGCCCAGTATACTATACATTCTAGTCTCCTCTTTGAACATTATTTAAAAACTTATGGAAGAGCAAATAATAACACATTATATAGGATTTATATTATTATCTTGCTAGATGCTTTGCATATATTATTACAATTAATCGCCACAGGGGTTCTGCCAGATGTACATAAAAATCCTCACTTTACAGAAGAGGGAGTTGAAACTATGAGTAAAGTAATTGCAGAAGGTCCTTTCCTGCTAATTTGAAGAGGTAGGATTTTCCCCTGGGCTGTTTGATTCCAGAGCCCATGCTTTTACTATCGAACCATTCGATATAGCTATAATCAGATAGGTGTTTACCAACCTACGTGTGCACACAAATATAGTCACACATATACACATATGTTCTCTGCAGAGAAATACAGCAAGTTTTGCTCTTTGCCTGTGCACATGTTGACCCTTCTGCCTGAACATGCTATTCTCATGGTTTTCTGCATGGTTGGCTTCTTGTCATCTTACAGATCAAGCATAAATGTTACCTCCTGACTTTCTACACCTGTCACTGTAGAGTAACGAGTATCAGAATTCTCCTCCCACTATCAATGACCATAAAACTGAACAAAATATGTGAGGCAACTGTTGTCAGGCATCAGGCATTAGAAATCACAGTATTGTGAGGCTTAACAGAGGAGAAACTCACAAAACGAGTAGAGAAGATGAAGCCAGAGAACAGAAGTCTTTTTTTTTTTTTTTTTTTTTTTTTTTTTGAGACAGAGTCTCACTCTGTTGCCTGGGCCAGAGTGCCGTGGCGTCGGCCTAGCTCACAGCAGCCTCAAACTCCTGGGCTCAAGCAATCCTCTTGCCTCAGCCTCCTGAGTAGCTGGGACTACAGGTACACACCACCACACCTGGCTAATTTTTTCTGTTTTTAGTACAGATGGGGTCTCGCTGTTGCTCAGGCTGGTCTTGAACTCCTGAGCGCAAGTGATCCTCCCACCTTGGCCTCCCGGCGTGCTAGGATTATAGGCGTGAGCCACCGCGCCCAGCCAGAAGTCTTGATGATTAAAAGAAACAGATATTGGAGTTTGGGGCTACTGAGGTGGGTGGAGTTTGTGGGACAGGGGTACTGAGGAGGAGGATGCTGTGCAGGAAAGGAACTTCAGAAATATGCATAGATAACCTCCTAGGTCTTTGAGTGATTATTAAGCTGCATGAGTGCAGGGTACGACTCCACGAGGCCTGGTAGAGAAGAATTCCTGGGGGCCGAGAGCTGAGCAAAGATTCCTGAGGTCACACAGTGCTTGGGGATGTTGGAGCTCCAACCATTGAGAGTGAAGCAATCTCGTGGAGAAAACACAGAATTTATTTGAGACATCACAAAGGCCATATTTTAGGATTAAGAATCATGCCCTGAAGGACATGAACAGAAACTTTTCAAAAGAAGACAGAATAATGGCCAAAAAACATATGAAAAAATGCTCAACATCTCTAATCATCAGGGAAATGCAAATCAAAACCACAGTGAGATATCACTTATCTCCAGTGAGACTGGCCTTTATCAAAAAGTCACTAAACAATAAATGTTGGTGTGGATGCGGAGAGATAGGAACACTCATACACTGCTGGTGGGACTGCAAACTAGTGCAACCTCTGTGGAAAGCAATATGGAGATACCTTAAAGAGATACAATTAGAAGTACCATTCGATCCAGCAATCCCATTACTGGGCATCTACCCAGAAGAACAAATGATACTCTATAAGAAAGACACCTGCACCCGAATGTTTATAGCAGCACAA